>JALIZH010009020.1:0-59406 GCA_030522465.1 Rhipicephalus appendiculatus
GGGGACGTAAGGAAACGTGGCTGCTGTCGCAAATCAAGCGACCTACGTACGGGCTGTCGGCGGCTTCAACGAAAACATTGCGGTGAGAGCACAACGCGTCAAAGGTGTGAGCACGCTGAACCCCTCTAAAGATACGGCAGGCGACCACGCCTGCTCAATAAAAGTACGCATTTCCTGCCGGAAAGAACGCAATCCTCTCCCCCCTCCGTGCTCGTCTCCGTGTGCTTTTCGCGCGACGAAAGACGGCCGGCGTGTTTTTTGTTTTATTGCAATTATATGGACAGTTTCGGCTGGTTTTCGCCGTCGGCGTCGCCGTTGGCCGCCGCCGGTGTCCGCCGCCGTCATTTGCCGTATATATATATATATATATATATATATATATATATATATATATAACCGTTCCCGCCCGTCGTTCGTGAGCGTAAAAAGACGCGAGGGGGGGGGGGGCCCTCGAGCGACCTTCGATTTTACGAGCGCGGGGGGCGCGCGTTATCTCCCCTTCTGGGCGGCCGACAGCGGGGGGTCGGTGTACCCTTCTACGTGCTGCGCTCTCAACGCGAAAAGATTTCTCTTAAGCGTTTTCTAGAGTTGCGTGAGATCGGATCCAAAAAAGAGTTAGCTGCCAGCCTCACTTCGTATAACATTACAATTTTTTGCTATCGCATTCATTTCTTCACCCTTGCGGTGAAACTGTGAGTTATTATTTTTTTTTAGGGGCGAAGCTCCTTAGGGCATGGGTTAGTCCCTCGTTGTGTGTCGTAGCCAACCCTGTGCGATGACGATGACGCTGCCATCACGGCACAGCATATGGAGTGCACCCACTATGCGTCATAACGATGACGCTGATGACGATGAAGAATAAGCGTGTCCCGTTACCCTACTGGTGGGTGACTTTAACGTTGACTTCACTGAAAACAGTTGGCCCATACAACACATGGCATCGCGATATGGTCTCACAAGCATATCGTTTGACCACATGCAACCAACCACCATCTGAGGAACCTGCATCGATCTCGTCTTTGCAAACTTTCCACTACGACCCATCCAGGAACGGCTCTCCCTCCATTTCACCTACCATAAAGCCGTCATAACGAAGGGGGGAACGGAAGCCACGGCTTATGTAAACGGTAACCACGACCAACGAAGAAACGAAAACAAAACGGAAAATCACGGCTCACAAATAAAACATCAATTTCTTGTATATATACACACAGTGTTTGTCACGTCTTTGATGATGTACTGGGCGAATTTCACGGAAGATTCACGGTTTACCGATGAACCTCCGGAGCTTCGCCCACTCATCATCACTCACTCCGTGGATATGCTGTGATTGTTTTTCTGAGCAGCGATCGTAAACTGCCGTCGCGCGATTTCGCTCGTGCACAGAAAAACGACATGTAGGAAAATGTTAGAGATTTGGACTTTATACGGGACTTGATGCGGTTGCTGACGACGAAAGGCAAAAACACGCCGTTGCAGGAAAAACATCGGCACGCACAGAATCCCATCGCCATCGGCTGGCTCGTACCAGCTGTTCGCTCTCTGGCTACGCCACGACTGCTGCTGCTCCGATCGTCGATGTCGCTGCATACAACCTCAAGAAACCCTCGCAGCAGCCATTAGTGTCCATATACTTGATATGGCAAATAAAAGAAAACGTCTAGCCGTTGTCGCTTGTCTTCTTCCATCTGGGTTTCTTTGCATTGTTTTCAACTTCTAACATATGCCACCGACTCGCTCAAATATTGGCGCAACTATATTTAGCTACAATCGGCCACATTAAAAAAGATACTCTGGCAAACAGACTGCTGCAGCAAGTCTTCAAATTCGATTACCAATACTAAAGTGTACTGAACGCGGGGTGTGCTGGGAACAGCTGCAGCACCAGTGCACAGAAAGAGAAGTCAAAATCGGTTAAAGCCGCTCCCGGCGCTGTGATCGATAGCCTGCAATGTGTCGTTAAAGTTTCGTGGGGCTCTACTAAGGTGGTACGAAGGTAGAATGCCTGCTTCCATTCTCATTAACATCGTGTCTAGCAAAGAAAAATGAGCCCTTAAAATTTACACTTCTTTGCTTCCCACTGATTACACCCGGGGAAAATGCTTTGCCGTGTTTCTAATTGGATTATTCCTGAACTTTCTTGCAAGCTTTATTACGGCAGCCATAAACTTTCGTCATCCGCCAAGGAAAATGGTCAGCACAAAAAAGAAGAAGAAGACGCTTGCGCACTGTCTTCTTGTTTCTTTTTTAACGCGATAGCGTTAAAGAGCTCGTTTCGCAGAAATTCCCCTCGTCGGCAGCGGCGTCGTTGGTTGTGAGCGAAAAATGATCTTGTGCGTGACCGAAAAATCGAGGAAGATGCAAATAAAACATATTACTAAAATTCCCGGGTCCGAATGAGGATCAAACCCAGGCCGTCTCCGTGGCAAGCAGGTGTCCTACCACACAGCCACGCTTCTGCTTGGGACTACATGGAAAATAACTTCCTCTGCTTCGAAATGCACTGAAAATAACTCGTGCTTTACAATCATACGCGTCCTGCATACAGGCATCACAATACAACATGTAATATCGCAGTAACATTACCTGGTACAAGCGTACATTGCCATCGGGCGTCAGAAGATGTGAGTATAATAACGACGTCGTGGTTCAAAGCAGTCCACCCATTACGAAAGGCACACGTGTTACTGCGCGTGTTCCCTTAAGACCACGTAGTGGATGCATAGCAAGTTGGAAAAAAAATTTTCCGCATTTCCCGCGCATAATTGCTCGTGGTTTAAACTATGCTACTTATTGCATAGTATGCACTAAGTGATTGAAGTACGCACTGGGGACAGGAACAGGATATCGCGGTCGCTTTGAACTCTTACAGGCGAAGCTTAAGGGTCCCCTAATTTTTTTTATTCTAAGATCGGAGCTCTTTAACCTTTTCGTGGCACTGGGTAGTGCGAACAGAAAGGCACCATCATCAAGAGCCGACACGCGCTTTCATCGTCGTCTTCATCATCTTCCGCTTCGCTCCCAGCACACGTGCGCCGATTTTGCCGACGTGGGATGGAACAACGCTGATTGGCGAGAGAGGAAGTATGGAGAGATGGAGACCGAGACATAAAGAGATAGAAAGAAAGAGCGAGAGAACTCGTGAGAAAGAAAGAGAAAGATAGAAATCTTTGGAGAAAATATTTCTTTCCGAGGCGGGAGTCGAACCCGTGTACCTACGAATAGAACCCGAGCGTAGTAACCACTCAGCTACCCATGCACGCTAAGATAGCGTACTGTAGCACTCTGAAGCACGGTTTAGAAAACGCAGAGTGGTTTATTGTACGTGCACGCCATTCTCGGAACTACCTCTTCTTCCTTCTCTAGCAGAACCCCACTACCAGTTCACATGCCAAGTTGTTATGCGCCAGAAGAAGAAGAAAAGTACGCCACAGGTGGGCCCCCCCTGCGGACAAGTGGCCATTGGCACTTGAAGAGGTTGTCATACGGAGCTGTTGATAGTGGGTGCCGGCTTGATCCTTTCAATTGTTACTGTGTCTTCGCGCCCATTGCGCAGGATTGTAAAATGACGTTCGGAACGTTTTATGACTGGAAAAGGACCATCATAGCGAGGCTGAAGAGCACGACGAGGCGCGTCAACACGAACGAAAACGTGTGAGGATGTCTGTAGGTTTGACGGCAGAAAAACGTCGTGCTTAGACGTGTGAGCCGAAGTTGGTGATGGGCGTAAGTTTTGCATATAGACCCGCAGACGCTGGACGAAAGATGATGAATCCGAAACACACTGCGTAGTTACGGGATTGACGAGGTCACCCGGCAAACGGAGTGTGCAGCCATAAACCATCTCGGCTACAGAGCAGGAAAGTTCTGGTCGCAGCGTTGACCGAAGGCCGAGCAGTACGATGGGGAGGTGCGATACCCAATCTTCGGCATGAGGCTGAGAGGCGAGTGCTGCTTTCAAATGACGATGTAGTCTCTCTACGATGCCATTCGATGCAGGATGATACGCAGTGGTGCGAATGCGCGCACAACCCAGAAGAGATGTCACAGAGGTGAAAAGTGCGGACTCAAACTGTCTGCCTCTATCAGTAGTCACCGTTGATGGCACACCGAAACGGCTAATCCAGGTAGACAGAAAAGTGCGAGCAACTGTCTCCGCCGTGATGTCAGGCATTGGAGCTGCTTCAGGCCACCTTGTGTACCTATCAATACACGTAAGCAAATACGTATACCCACGGCATGGTGGCAAAGGTCCGACGATGTCCAGATGAATGGTGTCGAACCGTGCATCAGGGAGCGGGAATTTTCCCCATGGAGGCTTGGTGTGCCGTTGTACCTTGATACGCTGACACGTTGTGCAAGTGCGAACCCAGTCACGAATGTCAGCGCGTATGCGCGGCCAGACAGCGTTCTGTGACCAGGTGTTGCGTAGCTCGTACGCCTGGATGGCAGATTGAGTGCAGGATATCAAAAACAGCACGACGCAGATCTGAAGGAACATAAATGCGAGTACAGTTGTGTGAAACATCGCACCAGAGCGTGACGTCGTGGTCGGGAAAGCTAACTTGCTCTAGTCGGAGGGATGTAGATGATCGAACTCGTGGAAGCTCATCATCCAATGCTTGTGCCTCGGCGATTGAAGACAAGGAAAGGTCGATGGGGCTTGTGGCGTTGATGGTAATGCGACTAAGAGCGTCCGCTGCACTGTTAAGGCTGCCTTTGACGTAGCGTATGTCTGTGGTGAACTCGGCAATGAAAGCGAGGTGCCGAAGCTCTCTAGGAGTATGGGTGGCACTGCAGGAACGTAAAGCCGAAACAAGTGGCTTGTGGTCGGTGAGAATGGCGAATTCTCGCCCTTCGAGAAAGTACCTGAAGTGCTTCACCGCAAGGTAGGCTGCGAGGAGCTCCCGTCCGAAAGTACTGTATCGGCGCTCAGTGTCGCGTAACTTTCGGGAAAAGAAGGAGATAGGAGCCCATGCACCATTGATCCATTGATGAAGAGCGGCTGCAACTGCTTCTGAGGAAGCGTCCACCATGAGGCTAGTGGGAGCAGTTGGTGAAGGGTGGTGTAGGAGAGTGGCTTTGGCGAGCTGGGTCTTAACGGCGACGAAAGCTTCATCAGCGACCGTGTCCCACGGAAGAGCAGCCGACTCAGCTTTCGAAGTAGACAGTAGTGCTTCAAGCGGCTTCAGCAGTGCAGAGCATGTCGGGATGAAACGGCGATAAAAATTTACGAGTCCGAGAAAACGTCGCAGACTGCGTGCGGACTTTGGTGGGGGGTAGTCGATGATAGCCTCAACTTTGTCAGGTAGAGGAGTGATGCCATCTTTTGTGATGCGATGTCCAAGGAATGCGATCTCGGCGGCGCCAAACTGGCATTTTTCAACATTGATGACCAGATCGTAGTCTCGAAGTTGACTGAAAAGTTGGCGTAGATGAGCCTTGTGTGTTTCAGCGTCCTTGCTGGCGACGAGAAGATCATCTATATAGGCGAAACAAAATGGCAGACCTCTGGTGACTTCGTCTATAAAGCGCTGAAATGTCTGAGCTGCGTTGCGCAAGCCGAAAGGCATTCTTAAATATTCAAAAAGGCCAAATGGGGTAGTTATAGCAGTTTTGGGGATGTCGGAAGGCTCAACGGGGATCTGGTGATAAGCTTTCACGAGATCAATCTTCGAATATACTGTTGTGCCGGTTAAAAAGGCATTGCAGTCCTGAATATTGGGTAACGGGTATCGGTCCGGAACGGTGACCGCATTGAGTGCACGATAATCACCACAGGGCCGCCAGTCGTTGTTCTTCTTGGGAACCATGTGCAGTGCCGACGACCACGAGCTTGATGACGGGCGAATGATCTTCAATTGCAACATGTGCTCGAACTCATTGCGAGCAACTCGAAGTTTATCGGGACCGAGTCGGCGAGGGCGGCAGTGAACAGGTGGTCCTGTGGTAACGATGCAATGGGTCACAGAGTGCTTAGGAGGCTTATCCATCGGAGACTGTGTAGTAATCTCCGGAAACTCGTCGAGAATAGCTGTATACGGCGAGGTAGGTAGCTTCACGAAAGTGGGGTTTAGGGCCGTGGCTTGTGACAGAAAACCGTTGACCGACAAACCGGTAATGCCATCCACCAGGCGACAGCGGCTCATATCCACGAGCAGATGAAAATGTCTCAAGAAATCGGCTCCTAAGATGGCGTAGCGAACGTCGGCTATCCAAAATAGCCATTGTAACTTTCTCTTGAGGCCGAGATCGAGGGTCAGAGACTTCTGTCCGTAAGTTGGGATGACAGAAGAGTTGATCGCTTGTAGAGGAGTTGACTTTTCGCGGAGACGCCGGTCAGCCTTGGAGGCAGGAATTATGCTGACCTCTGCCCCAGTGTCCACCAGCAAGCGCAGTCCTGTGGTTCGGTCGGTTATATAGAAGAGGCGGCTTGATGATTGGCCGTGATCGCCCGCCGCAGTTATTGACGATCGGCCTGAGCGTTTCCCATGCGCCACGAACAGGGTGACAGACATCGACGAGCCGCGGCACGAAAACGTCGGTGATAGTAGCATGGCGTCTGTGTTGGAAAACTGCGCTCAGGCTGGTGGAGTGGTCGTGGCGGAGAAGGCGACGTGAGAGGCTGTCGATGTGGACAAGGCTGGCCATTGAAGTTGCGAGTGTTTTGCAGTTCCAGACGCAAGTCGGCTTCTTGAGCTGCGAGATCTTTTACTGCTTCTCGAAGGGAATCTACTTCGGACACCGGAGCAGGACGGGCAGCGTTGATGACTGCCGGAGCAACGTCCATCATGTCGTCAGCCAGTTCTGCGAGCTCCGGCAGGGACTTATGCTGAGCTGTGACAAGAGCCATTCGCACGTTAGGTGGAAGACGCTGCAGAAACAGCTCACGTAGTATTGCTGTGTCCAAGAAGCCCGGCTGGTCCCCAACCAGGTGCTGCAGGTGACGTAGGAATTGGGTGGGACGTCTGTCTCCAAGCTCTTCGTTGTTCAGGAGTTGTTGAATGCGCCGATGCGTAGGCTGAACGAGGCGGCGAAGAAGAGTCTGTTTGACGGTGGTATATGGAGTTTCACCAAGTGGTCGCGCGAGGATGTCGCGTATCTCGGCCATTGCCTGTGGCGGCAACGCTTCGAGGAGTAGCTCGTACTTGCGAACTTCTGACGCGACGCGATGAATGCGGAACTTGTTCTCGGCTTGTACGAACCATAACGAGGGATCGGCAAGCCACAGCTGCGGTAGCGTTATGGTGGTGGTAGCTCCTACGACACTCGAAGTGGTTACCTTGCCGGTTGCCGTGGTAGGAGTACCAGGGTGTAGGTCGTCTGGATGCTCGCGCTGCTCCATAGAAGGTCGTGCTCGTAGTTCGGGTCACCAGTAACTGTAGCACTCTGAAGCACGGTTTAGAAAACGCAGAGTGGTTTATTGTACGTGCACGCCATTCTCGGAACTACCTCTTCTTCCTTCTCTAGCAGAACCCCACTACCAGTTCACATGCCAAGTTGTTATGCGCCAGAAGAAGAAGAAAAGTACGCCACAGTACCATAGGCTTGTACAGTACAGTATAGCAAGGGGTTGGGAGAGAGAGACAAAGGCTAAGTGAAAGGCAGGGAGGTTAACCTGAAGAAAATTTTCGGTTTATTACCCTGCACTGGGGAAGGGGGTAAGGGGGGACTAGAAAGATAAGGAAGGAAAGTAAGTGAGAAAACGTACAAAAAAGAGGAGGAGGGCATAGAGTAAAGCACTGCATAGAAAAGGAGATAAAAATATATTGAGAAGAAGAAAGGGAACAAAGAGTAACGAAGATAGAAGGATGGATGGATGAATGAACTTTAATGGGCCCTTCGGAACGCGCTTTACCACGTTGCGGGCCGCTCCCACGTCGGCACAGAAAGACCAAGTCTCGCCGCTGCGTCGCGGGCCCGTTGGACTGCCCATAACTGTTGTTCGAGTCCGGAGCTGGTAATAGCAGCCTCCCATTAGGACGGCGTCATGACTTCACCACAGCGTAACGAGGGGCACCGCCAGAGCATATGTTCCAAGTTAGCTATATCCGCGCATAAGCAACATGTATTAGTTGGCGGTATTTCTGGATATATCTTGTACAATAGCGCGGGGTTAGGGTGCGCCCCGACCTGAAGTAGCCTGAGTGTCAGAGCCTAAGGTCTGCTTAATTTTCTGTGGGGTGGAGGGTATTGTCTCCGCGCCAGGTAAAAATGTTTTTTGAGTTCGTTATGCGTGGTGGGAGGGTCCCGATTCTCCAAAACGTCAGCGCCTCGCCTCCCGATAGCTAAGTGGTTTACCAGTCCTCGAGCAGCTATGTGGGCTGTCTCGTTGAGATTGGGCGGGGCTCCCTCAATCCGTCCCATGTGAGCTGGGAACCAAACGAGTGTATGTGTGGCTCAATCTCCTTGTCCCGAAGGATCCGCAAAGCCGGTTCCGAGATGGTGCCCTTGGCAAATGCTCTGACCGCTCATCTCGAGTCGCTGCAAATTGTGGACCTCCTGTTGTCCAGCAAGGCCAACGCAATCGCCGCTTGCTCCGCTATTTCAGCCTCCATCGTCCGGACCGTTGTCGAGTTTGTGATACTGTTCTCATGGTTGATGCTTACTGCCGCATACGCCTTCCCCTCGGAATACTGGGCCGCATCAACGAAGCAACTGTCCCAGGCGTGTTCGTGAGCCCTTTCTAGTAGAGCCTTTGCCCTGGCCCGTCTCCTACCCACGTTATGATCGGGATGGACATTTCGCGTGATGGGGACAACGGTGATTTGTTCTGGCTGTTGACGAGGAATGCTGCAGAAGCGAGACTCGATTTCCATCGGCGGAATCCCCAACTCCCGCAGGATGTTCCTACCGGAACGCGTGGTCGACAGCCTGGCGAATTGCGCCCTTTCCTGTGCCTCCGCAATTTCTTCCGGCGTGTTGTGCATGGCGAGACGAAACAGTCTATCCGAGCTTTTGTACATGGGGAGTCCGCGAGCTCTCTTGACGGCCTTCCTGACTAACGTGTTGAGCTTGTCACGCTCCGGCCTCTACCAGTTGTGCATGGCTGCAACGTAGGGAAAATGGCAGATAACAAAGGCGTGATCTGCCAACCGGCAACAGGGACTTCGAAAAGATGACCATCGAATTCAACGGCTGCAATAACCTGACGGTAACGAGACTCGCCAGAAAAATTGACAATGCCATCAGACTGATAAGGAGGGTTGCCAACCGGCAACAGGGACTTCGAGAACATGTATTCTAGAAGTCCCTGTTGCCGCTTGGCAACCCTTCTTATCAGTCTGATGGCATTGTTTTCGCCTAGCTGCATGGAGTATGCGAGTCAGCGTACATCTCTGGTTCAATTGGGCGTTGATTTCGTCCAACAGGTGCTTTAGGAGGTTCCAAGGGCCTGCCCTCCGCATCTGTCCGTCTACCGAATTGCAAATCTCGTCCCATTGCTGTTAAGAGAGGACCTTACTGTGCTCCTCAATCATTCTATTGACCTCGGCAATCTTCTTGCGAAGCCTGAGATTGAGGCGCTACCCTTTCCAGCTGGCCAAGAGGGACTGTTTGGCCTCGAGAAGATGAACCAGTCTGCTGTCCATCTTTTCTGCAGGGAGGTCCGTGGTGACCTCCTTAGTGGTAGCCTGTATGTCCTCTCTTACCTGGTCGTCCAGCGCTCGAAGTCGAGCTTCTCCTCGCCCTCAGGGCTCTCCTCTCTTAGTTTGCGGAACTTGTCCCAGTCAGTCACTCGGAACTTACGTTGCCCTGTCTGTCCAAACCGCAGGACAGTGGCCAGGAGGTAGTGGTCGCTGCCAATGTCCACGTTGAGGTTAGTCCACTTGACATCCACCACGTTTCGGACAAAGGTGAGGTCCGTTGTCGTGTCCGAAGTGGACGAAGTACCACATCTGGTAGGGAACGCAGGGTCTGTTACAAGCATTAGGTCCCGGTTCATCGCCTCACTCCAGAGGTCCTCCCCCTTACGAGTGTCGTATGGATAGCCCCAAGTATGGTAAGGTGCGTTAATGTCACCCGCTATAATCAGGGGGGGACCCTATGGACAGCTGTACGGCCTTGGATAGGAGAGGCCTTGAAGCGTTGTCTCAATTCCCTAGGGCTGCTGTATACGTTGAGAAGAAAGATACTCTCTCAGTTTGTGGGTCTAGGGATGATTTCTATCATGACGTGCTCGATTTTGCACGAAGCCATATTAAGGTCGTCGACGACGTGGGTCAGCTTCTTGCTTATCAGCGCGCCAGCGCCTCTTCCTTCTTTCTTTACGAAACAGGGTAGCGTGACGTTATCAGTTTGCGTTTCTCGTATAATTATGACGTGCAGTTTCTCCAAATGTGAGCGAATAAATTGCTCCAGAGAGTTCCTCTTGTGAAGGAACTGCAATTCCATTGCCACATTATGAACGCACTAGTTTGTGCGGCCATCGTGTTGCTGTGGTCACTGGGCTGTTGGATTAGTCGTTGCCGGAACTGGCAGCGCTCTGGGATCTATGACGGGTGCAACGACGTTTTCCAGAAACGACTCTATCTTGGAAAATCTGTGATTGTATCTTTGCTCTGTGGCTAGCATGTTGCCCTGCCTGTGCGAGACCGTCTCGTTTAGCTGTTCTATGCTCTCTCTGAGTGAAGACTGCATTTCGCGAATCTCCGACCAAGCTCTACACGAGGCCTTGTCCTGCTCGCTAGCTATGGCCCTCTTTTTGGCAGGCGTCTGCGTCTCGCATTCCTCGACGACGGGTATTTTCATTGACTGAGTCGATTGCGTGATGGCCTCAACGGGCTGTTGGCCTCCTCCACTCCTAATCTCAGATATCTCGGCCGTAAGTCTGGCTATCGTGTCTCTCATTTTCTTATCTTCGCGTTCGAGTTGCGCTAGCCTCTCATTATCCCTATCATACTCTGGCGGCGCACACCGCGTTACCTTTTCCGCTGCACCTTGACGGACTCGGTCGGCCCATGATGGCCGGCTCCCCCGTTTTGGTGATCCCTGGACCGAGATCTCCTCGTCTCGAACGACACCTGTCCACTTCGGCATCGGGAGCTGGAGCGCCCCTTGGACCGGGACCTGGATCCAGCTGTGTTGCGGGAGCTCCCTCTGGAACGGGACCGCCCACTGGACCGGGATTTAGATCCGTCTCTGGTGCGTGAGCGTCCCCTGGAGTGCGAGCGCACCCTGGGAACAGGAGTGCCTGCAGTGGCTGCGCCCCTCTGCGATCTTGTGAAGATGGGCGCCGGGCCATGTCGCCACCGTCCTTGCCTCCAGAAGCTTCTGCCGCCTTCTCCCATCTTCTGCTCCTCACGACAAAGGGAATCTGGTACTTTTGCCTGCAGATCTTGTCTGCCGTTGTGTGCGGACATCCACACAACTTGCAATCTGGCGCATATTGATGGTGATCATCCGGCTTCGAAGCTCCACAACCCCTGCACAGCGTTTCGTTGGGATTTGGGCAAACGTCGGCTCGATGACCAAGCCTTCCACAAGTATAGCAATTGTCCACCTGCTTGCGATACAGAAAGCACCGCACTAACACTGGACCGTAACGCACAAAGTACGGCACTTTCAAACCGTCGAAAACCAACAATAACGGTCGCAGTGTTCTTGATCCTCTCCGCACCTAACGCCAAGGCGTTCATTGCGTTAACGATGTTTCTTTACCAGGTCCACCGGGTCATCGCTCAGCGTAATACCTCTGATTGACCCCTTTGCACGTCGAATGCGGGGACAGCTTCATAAGCGTTGACTTCATGGATTTTGCTCGCCACCTCGATCGTCTTGATCCTGGTGTACCTCGACGCGTTCTCCCTGTCTCGTGTGCTAACCACCACAATATTCTGCTGCAAGTTCGGACAGATGACGTCGCTGCTAGGCTTGGACTTCGTCAATCCCCGATGCCTCCATTATTGCTCTACCCCGGTCGTCACTCCAACCCTGGAAACGTCGAGCCCACCCCTGGGTGAAAGTATGATCTTTGCGTCTTCCTTAGAGAGCGGGGGCATCCGTGCTGCCTTGATCACCTTCCTCTTAACTCTCTCTCCAATTCTGCCGCCCTCCAGCAGACCCTCCGGCATTAGGAAGCGAATCCTGCGGTCTTGGTCTCAAGAATCCTGGCGATGGTACCCTCGTCGGACGAGCGTCTAGCCACGGCAGCCTGCCAGCCAAAATCTTTCGAAAACATCTCCGGAGGTAAATCCTCCCCGTCCACGGTCACTTCCATCATGATTAGGAAATTCCGAAACCCCTTCCTCTAGCAGCAGGTAGCCGCGGAGCTTACAAAGTTGGGAAACTCAAGAAACACTAAAATTATAATTTTCCTTTAGGTGCTTCTTCATTGGTCGACAGCAAAATAACGGCGGCGTGGCCCTCTGCGAGTTCCTCGGTCAGACAAGCAGGATGCGTTGTTAATCATTTAATTTCTTATGTAGAATCTACTCTTCAGTAATTGAGAAAAAACCACCAATACCTAAATCACGGTTCAAAAATATTTCGGTTTGGATAAATTCTTGTCTTTATCTCTATCACTTATTTATTATCAGCGGATCTATTAAAGCTCGTAGTAAGGTCGATGTCGTATACAGAAAATCTAGACGGGTGTGCGCCACAGAAATCAGTTACGTGCCAAGCAGCTCCTAGCATAGCATAACCATTCATAGTATAGTATAGCAAAAGCGTGGGAAAAGGAAGTGAATCTGAGGAGGTGTTATGTGGAGTCAAGTAGGAAGTAAAGGAGCGGAGAAAAGGGTAAAACATGATATAGCCTCGTATGGTATAGCTTAGCAAGGGGATGGGAAAGGGAAGTGGGGATGAGATGGACTGATGTTTGGGTGAGGAGGAGAGAACGGAGGAGGTGAGAGGAAAACCATAGAATAACCAAGTTCAGTATAGCGTAATAAGGGGTGGGAAAAGAAGGTCAGGAGAAGGGTTGTGAGCGTTATGAGGAGGCATTGGAGGAGAAGAGGGATGGCACTATCACGAGAGATAAAAAAGGAACGAGCAAAGATGTAGAAAGAGATAATAAAGCGGAAGGTGAAGAAAGTAATCAATCTGCTTTCTCCAGGTGGTGTCGCTTGCGTGTTGGCGTCACTGGTCGCTCAGAATTCACGGGCGTAGAGGTGGCTTTATTTTTAAAGCGGAAGACTAAGATGGCTCATCGAACGCAAAAGTTGACCGGCGTCACTCGACGGCGTCCCTCGTCGGCACCGTCAACGCGAGTGACGCAAAAAATAATGACCAAGTAATGACGTCACCATATGACGCCATCGTGACGTCACAGGCAGCCAGAACGTGTGACGTCATCTTAAAGCTAGTGTGACGTCACCGTGACGTCATATAACCTGACGTTACCAGGTGACGCCATCGCATGGCATGCTTACTTGGTCAAAGGAGGCAGTGCAAAACCCGACCAGGTGCGTTTGATCCAGAAGGCAGTGCGATACCACGTTAGGTACGCACAGCTTTCAGAGGGTGGCGGAGTGGCATCAACACACCGACTGAGAAGAAAAAGAAGGCTTTCGCCTTCGAGTCGTCTTAGGGTGAATGCATGAGCGAACCTGTGAGGTTATTCCTTTCTTAATTTTGCTATGACAAAAATGACGTGGTTTTAATTTTTTGCTTGAATTTGTTAACGTTAGTGTCTCTTTCTTTTTTATTTTTTTTATATTTACATTAACAGCGGGCTTTGTGGCCAATAGGCCGTAGTGGGAAGGTACCAGCAACCCAAGGCGCAAGCAACGAAGCTCGTGCGCTCGAGTACTCGTCGCGTCTTCCATGGAAGAAGAATTCGTATAGCGTCCTACCGGCATCTTCCGCTCTCAGGCCCCCAAGGTGGGTTCTATTTTTCAACCGCTACGTATGTTTTTAGCCGCAGCTATCAAATTAGTGGTCTCATTTGAGCGTCAGAACAATATCGTCGGCTTCCATAGGTGTAGCGCTCGTAGTATGGCCTGAGAAGGTGCCTTAACCTAGTTTGACCACAGCTATTCAGCGGACTAGCTGCGATTTATTGATTGTGCGGCCTATTTTGACGAACGCTAGTGCCGAAGACAGCGGGCTCAGTGATACTGTATATCAGCGATACAGAGCACGTTCATTGATGCAAAGCACAGTTGATAACAAAAACTTTCGAATTCTTGCACTATTCTCTCGTGAGAGGTGGCACTCAGAATTTCTGTCACACTGTGCCATTGGATGAAGACGCAGACTCCGGCGCGCTTACGGAAGCAGTGGCTGCGACTATACACCTGCGGACAAGCTTCCTGCTTTCGGGGGAGGCGGTGATACAAGGCGCGGTGCTTGGCGCACTGTCTCCTATCATGCCCAGGGGTGCAGTACCACACGTAACTCCCTCTTAGTGCGTACGGTGAGCCCGAGCCATATTTAAAAAGCAACGGCGCTTCGGTCACAAACGAAAATAGGTGCTTTATTAAGAGCCATTTCTTGCTTGCTTAGTTTGCAGAAGCCGTGTTAATTTTTTTAATTACTCTGACTTAGCAAAGTTAGTAACGTGACACAATTCATGTGCATATAGAAGTTCGCTGCCTGGTAATAGAAACAGTTGCAACTACAGCCTGGACATTTTTTGTCTGTTTCGGGGGAAAATGACGTCAGCTGAGCGTAACCACGTGGGAAAACGGTAGTTGAGGCCGTTTGAAAATACGGATGACTTCTATTTCTGTGAATTATAAGGGAGCGCAGCGCCGCGTCGTTGGGGGGGGATGATGAGTGGAAAGCGTAGGTCATATTCTCGGATAAGTCAGCACCCACAATACCGAGCTTAGCGAACGATATATCTCTAACAATTTCTAAGAACTGTGAAGTACTTGTCGACTCTAAGGCGCGTATTCACAAACACTCCTCGACTCGAAACCCGACCTCAAGAGATCCTTGAGGACTGTCTCGCGTTGCGCTTTCTGCAACGCGAGAAGTCTCGGAGTATCCCTTGAGGTCGAGTTTCGAGTGGAGGAGCGTTTGTGAATGTGAATACAGGCCTAAGAATCGCACACCGTTCCTGCGACACAGGAGGCGGACGCTCTAGCTATTTGATTACAGCTCCTCTGGTACGTGCTATCTCCGTTTCGTCAACACTGGTCTCGGAGCGCTCGTCCACTTCACATTCTCTCCTTTTTGACCCAGCTTGCACGCATCTGCTGTTTCCTCGCCCTCTATTGTATTTGTTCTGACTTTCGAAGTGATCACTGTAAGGGTGTGGTCGTTACATTTGGAGTCTGCCATGCACTTTGTCGGGTAGCAAACGTGTCTGGTGCATTAATAACAAAACAGCCATTTGGGTTTTACGGTATTGGTTCGAAAATTGGGCGATCTAACATGAACAAGTTAGTGTGAACAACTGGGCTTGTTGATATTGCATGATCCAAGGGAAAGGGCAGGAAGACGACGGCGGACGAGAAGACGCACACGCAGGCGCCCTCTGTGGGTGTGTGCGTGTGCACGCGCGCGTGCATGTGTGTTTGTGTGTGTGTGTGTGTGTCTGCGTGTTTGTGTGTGTGTGCGTGGTTGTGTGTGTGTGCGTGCGTGTGTGTTTGTGTGTGTGCGTGTGTGCGGGCGTGTTTGTGTGTGTGTGCGTGCGTGCGTGTGTGTGTTATATTCCCTTCCGTCGTCGGGAGAGCGTATTTTTATGGCATATACTTTCATGTGCACCTTTCACACAGCCTCTCTGCAGATTAAAAACTGATGGTGGACGCAAAGAACCATCATCGCGTCGAAACTTGCGAAGGCCTCCGTGCAGGAACAGCACCAGACGTCGCTGTGGGCAGGTGGACAAGCGTGTGTGTGCGAATTGTTCGTGAACGGCGCGAAAGCTGCTTTACCTCCTTTAAAGCTTACTTTCAAACAGAAGCGCCAAGTGTCGAAAGCCTGGCGAGGCGAGTCAGGAAGAGAGCCGCTTAAGAAGGTTAGCTGTGACCCTTTTGATTATTCGGTAGAGCCAAAGTGGCCGAGTCGAAGAGAGGACATACAAGGACAAGTAAATTCTCGCAACTCAAATTTCATTGAAAGGAAGACCACGTGCACGGAATGTAACGCATGGCTGCGCTAAAAAAAAAAAAAAAAAAAAAACGCGGACAAGGAAGAGATGTCCGCAGGACGGGCGCCCGTGCTGTGTACATCTCTTCCTTGTCCGTGTTTTTTTTAGCGCAGCCATGCATTATGTTCCAAGCATACACAATGTAGCGCAAACGAAAGCGTTACTGCAACTTGTACAGAATTCAGGTGATGTGCAGCGTCAGCTGTCCATCGCATGAATTGACAGATCTGTCAATTTCTTCCCGCTAGGGTGTGTCTTTGTGCGAAAGAACGATTGTCTGCTGTTGTATAGTGTTATGAACGAAAATAAAAAAAAACTGATGTGATTGATAGCACACCAATGCCCGTGTCACCCGCTTGGTGATTATCAGCCTCCATGGTTTTCTGTGCCTGCTTTTTCTGATGCTCCAACAAGAGTGTTACAAAACAGAAGTACACTATTGCATTTGTTGCAACTGGTAGGAATCTCTTGCATTAGGTCCCACACACATTTCACAGCTTCGCTCTGATGATTTGTTACATGATATCAGGTTGTCTTACATTTTGCGAATAGCAGAGCGAATGCACCCAAGCCTATCTGGAGTGCAAGATGCGAATAGAATGTCAGTACGGTTGCACATATTCTTATAACTATGCCAAATTAATGCGTGAGGAGCTACAGCCACAATCCTTTTCTTTTATTTTTTTAGTAGCGCATTCTGTCTTTCCAAGCTGGCTTTGGCCCGTTTTATCAGCTTCTCGCGTAGGATGCCCGTGAGGCGAAGTGGAAAGGTGGAAGAGATGAGCTTATTTTTCTGAGAGGGGAAACTCTCATGAAATGGCAACACGATTTTTTGGAGAGATGATACAAAACAAGAGATTGCAGGGCTGTTCTTTACGGTTTTCGAATAGGACCACATGTCATGGAGGACCTATTTGACAGACCTAAGCAAAATCAGCCTACACTTGTACTCTCATTAAAATGGTGTGGGTTAGAGCTTGTTTTACTCTCATGTCATGAGAGTTCAAGATCGGGCAACTGTAACTTATTTTCTTTAGGCAGTTCAATGTCAACGTTAACCCTCAACCAGGTTCCTTAAGAGCCTCCATAATATTAAGTTGTAAGCATGGGCTTCTCCTGGTATGTTCTTTCTTCTCATGTGTCAGTGTTACACTGCCAAATCAACAAAATGGAACCTTACCAACCAGCCCAAATGTTTAGACTTTCACATATCTCCCTGCTGACGAATCTTCCAGCCAGTAGTGAGACCATCTATTAAAACCACTGAGGTTAATACAGTGTAATCGACTAATAACGATACCGGTTTTAACAATATATCTATTTAAAAGATAAGAACCTGCTGCACCCTCAACTTTCGTATGTTTCCCATGGCGAAATAACCCGCTTACAAAAATGCCCGTTTACCACGTTATCAGTTATAACAATGAATTGTGGCTGCTGGGGGGGGGGGGGGAGGGGGGGGAGGGGGGTCCGTGCTGAAAGCTAACGGAACGCGAAATCCTCGAAAAGACAAGACAAGGACAAATTCAAGCTGCTAAACCCCCGCCCACAACCACAACGTGCCTCAGCGCCCCTTCAGATTCGCACTACCCTTCACCGCATGCTGGTGCGGCATTGCGGCAAAGCTGAGTGTTGGAATCCACTACGGCGCAGCTACGGCGGTCGCCTCTCTTAGTGGACATTCGGACATGCATTGCGAGTAAAAAGATAACATTGGGGAGAGTTTCAGCGTCAGAAACTTTAGACGTTGTCATACATTGACTCTACGTGGCTTGTGAGGCTCCCGTGAAAGCGTCCGAATTTTGAAACATGCTCGAAAAATCGGCAGCTTTGTCATCTTTATCACTGATAAAGAGGACAAAGGACAACACGTGCATCGTAACAGGGCGCTTGGGCGGATATATTTTTTGGACATACATAGACGCTCAGCCTATCAAGCGTCACCACGCTCCTGTAAGCCCAGAAGAGCGCGACTACAGCATGGCTCTCTCTACGAGCATTAGCCAACGTACAGTAGCTAATTAAAATGCTTTATATCATACTTCGCACTTATTAAGCCCAAAGTCTTAAGTACCTCATTAAACGCTGGCTTTAGAAAGAAGTGGCGCGCGGGGTAGAGACTCATGCTACCTTAAAAGCGCGATCAAAGAGAGGTCTCGAGCCGGGATCTACCCCGGATATTTTGCGTGGCAGCCAAGTATTCCACTACTGTGCCACGCCAGCTCTTGAAATACCTTTGAAAAAACACCCTATCAGTCGTCATGTCGAGCAATAAGTCAAATATAGATGTATTGCGTGGCAGAAGTCTGTAATCACACCACGCACCAGACCGTATTATATACGTAACGAATGTGCACTTCAATGTTGCCGCGTCATTATGAAGGTCTGAGCTATAATGCAACATCATTATTCGCAGACACGGCATCAACGAAGACGCCGGCGTTAAAAACATGGCAGGCACTACAAAATTTACGAGACCAGTCAATCTGCGATGCTGATTATGATGGCGGCAATAGCTTTTGCCTTCGAGTCATCTTTGACGAATGCATAAAGGACACTGGCACACTTCACGCAGCTGCCTGCGTGAGAGAAGTACGCTGAGAGAGAAGCATGCTAATGTGTTGAGTGAATATTCACTAATATGACGCTCTACGAATATGGACGCCTCCGTGACCGCTTTAATTAAGTACCTGAAACCTCTGCGGGTCATTTCTACTTAGTTCTGTGTGTATAACTACAATATATTCGTCGCCCGCAAGCAGACATCGTGTTTGTGTGACTACGCCACATGGTGAAAAATGGCTTTGCCTTGTGCCAGCCCAGTCGATGGACGATAGCGAAATCTATATTGAGCATTGCAAAGATACTACGGCGATCATGCATCTCATGATAATGCCTCCCTTGCACGCCACGGTGCCCTTGCCAACCACCGTTGCTCGCAAGAACCTGCCGTTTCGAGGTTCCCTAACGCGTGTAAGGGTCCTTGAAGTTTGGGATGAGCTAGTGCTTCCCCGCCTCGGCATTGACCACTACGCTGAAGTGCGCAAAAAGTGGCACACTTAAACCAGTGACAGGTGGTCCTCTGTTGAGCCTGCGGTTACCGAGGTTTCTGAAAAGCCGCGAATGCGCGGCTTTTCAGTGCGATCGCACGCGCACGCGTGGAGAACGTCACATGTCGAGAGAAGAGAAATCAATTTTTAGCTGACTTTACGATTTATTGTGAATTCCACGCTGCATGCTGCGCTATAATATTTGGCACGCGTGTTCTAGGGAGCCTCGACAACCGATCGGCAGCGTTTCCTGACCATGCTCAAAAATTGTTGCAGGGCCCCCTTTAAGAGATGGCGAGCCGCTGTTGCATTGCGATTGCATATCACGAGAAAAGACCATTTTCTTTCTGTTTCAATGCTTCAGACAAATGGCGACTCAAGTGCACCAGGGCATGAAGCACCCTAACTTTTGTTCGACATGCAAGCTTGAATGGGGCAGCAGTAAAACGTCATCCACACCGTTCAATACTGACATATTTTAGCCGCCATATGCGCATTTTGCAGGTACATTCGCCCTTTTGAATAACAGGTCATCGTGAGGCCTCTGGAGGACAAGGATACAGAAACACCTGTCGACTTGAAAAGCACATATCAACGCACCAAACGATGGGTAAGTGCGCTTAAATTTCCTTTGCGATACGAATGCACAACAGAGTTGCGTGTCTCCCTTGCTACTGCATTCGTATAACGAGAATATAACTTATTCTGCAGCTGTGTTGAGTTACCGACTGCACAGTCGTTTCTTATATTTGATGCATAATTTGAAGAAATAAAAGATACAGCACAGAAAGTTGTACAGAATCGAGCTCTTTGCAGTCCCTCGTTTCTCCATGCGAAGCATTTCTCTGCATTCTGCAGACACTTGGAGAGTTTCTATCTTCGTATTTATCGATCTATCTAGCTGACTACGCCTGGGTGCTCTCGTGATCACCTCCTTAACTTGGGGTGTGCAAAATTAGTATGGGAAGATAAGAGGGTCTGGCGATTGAGACTGTCTGGTAATGACGTGAATAATGTGAAAATCCCGTCGCGTACGACTTCAAACCATGTCCTCCAGGTACGTATGTCACAGGCCCGTATACCACGGGCTGTGGTATCACCACCGGTTTTTGACAGTTTACATCTACCGAGAAACGGCGAGAAGAGACATTGGTAATTTCAATTCGAGAGCGTTAGGGAAAACCAACATCGGCAGCATTGACCTGATGAATGCAAAGAATAAATGTTATGGTCCCAGCAGGACTGATGTGATACCTGCGCCAATTGCGCCAAACTGCGCCAAGAGGTGAAACCTTCTACATCCTGCTACATCTTGGCAAAAATTTCATTTTAGCGGCAAGCATGCGCCAAGACGTCGTTATTCTGATCTTTCGGTGAGAAACATGACGGTAGGCTCTCGAAATCCTTCGGTTACCCCTGCAATATTCGAGTGGTCGTCGCAGTAAGCAGGAAAGTGGTACGTAGTTGAAGTAGTTGATGGGTGCAAGCCTTCCAAACAGTATATCCACTCGCCTATAGTGCGAAACTTACTGAGCTAGTTTTCTATAACTGCTCGACCATACTGTGAGACATTATCGAGTTCAATGAAATAGTTACCAACAGTTGTGGATACAGTAAGAGAAAAGTAATAATGATCTAGTTGTTCTCGGACGGCAGTCTTACTTCACTGACTGTACTGAATACAGTAATTCAGTACGTGTATATAGAACCGACCGTTTATTTAATTTGTCTTTTTTTTAATTTGTTACGCTATTTCTTCTACTTTACTTCTAAAATATTTTATCCAGGGTGCGTAAGTTTTGAGGCCATGCAATCGGCAGATTGTACCAACAATACCATGTGCTACGCAGTGACTGTTACCTCGTTGAGAAGGCGTGGTGTCCCAGTATTCCGGTAGATCTTGTCTGGGCTTCTCCACCTCGGGAACTGTACATGTCAAACAGCTTGTCAAAAGTAAATAGGTACTCTCCCATCACCGTAAATTTTGTCGATCACACAATAAATAACGGGAACAAAGTTCCTTATGAACGGCTCATTAACCTTGACCCTAACGGCACTGTACATAATGCACGACAGCAGACACTTCAATTCACAACGAAGGACTAGGTTGTACTAAAACCACAAACGTAATCAGACTTTTTTAGATGCGAAGCATCTTATGCTCGGGGCTGTGTCCGTCCCTCCCGCGTCCCCCGTCCGGCGTCCCGTGTCCAGTCACTTTCATAAAGTAGCGAAGCAGCCACTATGCGAACCAGAACACTGTAGTACAATAAGGCCGTCAACCACCATCACAGTCATGAGAGTCATGGCAGAGAGCACAGAATGGCTGCTTAGCAATGGCTAGGCAGGTGGTGGGTGCAAGCAAAGAATAACGCGCTCTACCGGTGGTGTCTGTCACCCACGTTGACTACCTTTCTTGATCTTGCTTGCATCTGCCTGCGGGGGGCTCTGTCCGTCGCTCCTTCCCGCGTCCCACAGCCCCTCTCTCTCCTCTCCTACGCTCCCGCCCTTTCTCTCCTCTAGGAATCGTCTACTCTACGGAACGGCGCCCACGTCCCGTTGACTCCATTCCATGATCTTGCTTGCATGTGCTTGCGGGGGCTTTGTCCTTCCCTCCTTCCTGCGTCCCACACCACCAGAGTGCATGCGCGTCCCCCTCCCCCCTCTCTCTCCTCTCCTACGCTCCCCCGTTTCTCTCCTCTAGAAATCCTCCACTTTATGGAGCGGCGTGCACGACAGGTGCTCTCTCCTCTCCCACGCTCCCCCCCGTTCTCTCTAGAAATCCGCCACTCTACGGAGCGGCGTCCGCGTCCCACACCACCACAGCGCATGCGCGTCCACTCTCTCACCTCTCCTACGGTCCCCCCCCCCTCCCGTTCTCTCCTCTAGGAATCCTCTACTCTACGGGGTGGCACACACGATAGGTGGTGCGACAGCTGCATACTCCACTGGGGGGCGTCACAGTAGTTTCCGCGGTATGTAAATGACGGAGCGCCTGCGCCTCATTCTCTCTCCTGTGCAGCGCCGCGATGAGCGCCCGGGCCGCTGGCGCGAAACGGGAGCGGCGATGTTTCTCACGCTCAAGCCAGTCATCTCCCCGCTGCTTCGCATCCACACATGGTTCCCTTTAGCGGGAGATGGGGAAACTTTTTTGGAAAGTAAATAGAATGCATGAAAAACTGAGACAGATAGTGCTTCCAGTATTGTAATTAAAACATATGGGAAAGCAAGAGTCACATACAAATAGCATGTGAATTGCTAAAAGTGTTAGGTGGCTTTCAGCTCACTTGGGAATTTCTGCAGACACGCGAAAAGCAATGGTCTAATTTCCTGTTAGGAGTATTCCAAGTGAACATTCATGCATGCGTGCGTAAACGGCTTTCCTTTGACAGGTCGTGCGACAGCGCCGGCTTAGAGACAAATGTTTGTTACCGAAACTGTGTGACAAGTAACTACTCCAAACGGTTGTTATGCTGCTCCAAAGTGAGATTTCAATTGTTCCAGAAGCTGCGACAAAATGGATTTGGTCAACCACATCACTGCAGCAGGAATAGAACCCAAGCATTCTGCGTGGTAATCAAGTATTCTACCACAGAGCCATGCCAGGTCTTGGAACTGCTTTGGAAAAAGACCCTATGCAGGCGTAATGTTGGTGAAACGTCAATAGGGGAAGAGAAACTTGGGCTAGTTGGTGGTTCACCACTGTGAAGGAAATAACAGCACCAAAAACGTACGAGGAGTCAGGGGCGTAGCCAGAAATTTTTTTCGGGGGGGGGCCACCTCCTTGATTTCGGGGAGGGCACCTCCTAGAAATGGCCATTTTTCGCTATGTATGCCATGGCGAAAAAAAAAATTTCGGGGGGGGGGGGGGGGGGGGCACGTGCCCGGTGTGCCACCCCCTGGCTACGCCACTGCGAGGAGTAGTGAAGACGCGACACAGCGCCTGTGTCGTGTCTTCCCTAGTACTCGTCCGTGATTCCAATTATCAGCATATGATTCCAATGATTAAGTTTGGGTGGTGGAACACGCCTAGAACCTGCTCCATGGAGACAGCGAATACGGCTGAAATGCATACATGGCCAAGTGCAGAGGAAGTGCCGCTGTGACATTGCCGATTGTGGCGTCACAAAATGGGCACAGATGAACCATAGGGAACGCGGCAACTCCTGCCGTGAGGCCGTGGCCGCCACAGAAGCGGTGTTCATATCATTGGAACGAAGCTGCCGTGACATGGTATCCTATTTGTTCTTAAGGGCGGTGCTCCTTAGGCGTAGGCTTGTCCGGCGCCGTCCGTCGTAGCCAACGTGATGATGATGACGCTGATGACCATGAAGAATAAGCGCATTCCACACCACCTCTAGTTCCCATCGTGTGCACCGAGGACGCCCATCAAAAGACTGGCGCAGACGCTTCCCTCCATGCATAGACTTACACGACTCGGACGGCAACCGCATACCTACGGTCGACAAAATACGAGTCCTCGGATTCATCATCCAAAGTACCGGCTCCAACTAGGTGATGCTAGAAAGCATCACGTACAAGATTGGGAACGCGCTCCGAATGTTTCGGCGCATCATGAAGAGGCACAGAGGACTGGGCGAGGACAACGCCATCAGAATGGTCCACGCTTTTGTACTCTGTCATATCACCTACGTGGCTGCGATGCTCAACTGGAAAAAAGTAGAACGGCAAAGGCTCGAAGTACACATACGACGGGCTTTCAAGACAGCGTTGAGGCTCCCCGATAATGCTTCTACTGCTCTCCTCTTACAGCTAGGAGTGCACAATCCCCTTGCCGAAATAATCGACGATCAGGACACGGCACAGATCACGCGCCTATCAAGCGCAAAAGCTGGCAGAGATATTCTCGTTAAGCTCGGTCTGAACACCATCGCGGAAAGGGACAACGTTGAGCAGTTACTGAAAGCCATGCTAGCATCAATTACAGTGCTCCCCTTCCCAAGAAACGTACACCCGCTCCACAATCACGAAAGAAGACTCGCCCGCGCCAGACCCCTCGCGGCAGACGCCGCAAGGTTTCCCGACCAGACATCTTTCGTGGATGCAGCGCACATACCCGGAAAGCACGCCAACAAGCAGCGATAGCACTAGCTCTCACAGACTCGCGCTTTACAGCAATATATAGCGACTCTAGAGCAGCCACTCGAGCTTTCGCAAAGGGCGGAATAGGCAAGACGACGCTGCGAATATTAGGCGGACATTCCATCACCGATCACTCCATCGTATGGTTCCCGGCACACATGGGCAGCTTAGGGGGCAGCCTGCGGAATCTCAACGAGACCGCACATGAGGCGGCGCGAGGACTCATCGACCGCGTCACTCCAGTTTCCCCCGCTACAATGCATATGGAGTACAGGGATCAACTATTCACCTACAACGACATAACTAAGCACTTTTATCTAGGCCGGCGAGAGTTCCCCCTCCCTGATAAGAAATTAACGCGGAGCCAGTCGGTCACGTTACGCTTGCTCCAGACTAACGCATACCCCAACCCCTGGCGCATGAAGCATATCGACCCAGATTACGACGGACAACATGTGTGTGAACAGTGTCGTGAACGTGTAAATTTGACCCATATGTTATGTGGTTGTGCTTCGAGTGACACTTACGCCAAGAACAAGGAACAGTGGGCCAAAGTGCTAAGAAGTACTTCACTAGCAGACCAACTTCGGGCTGTCCAGGAGGCCCGCTAGGCGGCGGAGAGCTTCGGGCTTTCTGTCCCGACGTGGGAGGTTCCCTGTACACCCGGCGCCTAGCCGAGTGTCCTTCAGGACCCCTTTTCCGGCAATAAAGTTTCACCACCACCACCACCGAGGAAGCAGAGCGTCCCCCGGGCGGTGTGGCCATCTTTGTCAAGCAGAACACTGTAGTACAATAAGGCCGTCAACCACCACTACAGTCACTAGTCATGGCCAACGTTACTGGATGGGGACAGTTGGAAAACTCGCGCGAGGAGGCGGCCGCAAATCGTCGCTGCCATCGCTTTGCGACCTGGTCACGTGACCCTCTCCGCCGCGCAGCCGACGTCGCGAGAAGCAGACGAAGCAGCGACGCGGCTATTACGGCGTGCGCTTGCAGACGATTTTTTTCTGCTGCTAATAAAGTTGAATGCTCATCCTTAAGTAACCTAAATATAAAAAAAAAAAAGGCGCGGCTTGTTGTTTCGTAACAGACATTGTGCATTAAATTTCAATCATGCCAGAGGAGACGACAATGTTTACGCGGTTCTGCCTGGTTTTGCTTGACGGTGACTCCGGACAAACAGTTCTTCGCGGTAGATTTTTTTCGCCTTCGGGGGAACGATCGGCATGCCAAGGTGTGATGTGCGAGGCTATCGAAGTGGATACACATCGGCAACGTCAAATGAAGTGTCCTTCGTGCAGCGACACTTTTTCAAACCACCGAAAGACCCGAATGTGCTGAGTGAGTGGAACAATGCAATAGGACGCGCAAACCTCAAAGCTACGCAAAGAACATACTTCTGTGATCTTCACTTTGACGCAGCGGACGTTTGCACCTCCTTTCAGCATGTTGTCAATGGCTAAACAGTCCCGATTGCGCGAGTATAGTGGGGTCTGAAGTAGTAGGGGGGGAGGCGGCACTTTCCGAATAGCGCTGAACATGACTTGACGCTTAGTGTAGAAAAATTCGGCACAAATGCAGCTAGCGTACTTGTGACGGAAGATGCCGTTAGCTCAATTTTTCAAAGTGAAAGCGAGACGTGCACGGAAGAGTTCGAATGCAAACACAGAGCCGCCTGAAATGTTGAAAGTATGAAATTTACCCTCAGTGAATTAAAGCTCCACAGCTGAACACTGGTTTGGTGGCATCGAAGACTTACCGGCGTATGCCGCATGGTGTGTGAAACATGGAGGAACATGTTCTTTTTTTTTTCGAGCTTGAACAAAAATTGGTGGTGTAGTTTCTGCTGAAAAAGCTCTCATAATAAACAAAAGCTTGACTGCGGTTGTCAGCGCTAAAGGAAAACTCGTGCTGGAATGCTCTTACAGCATTCATGAAAGTGCCAAGAAGCGGCAGCTCGAACTCATCACATCAAAACCACAGCGGAATCAGTCAGCACCATCAGCACGTAGTGAAAAGACACATTCAAGCTCAGTGTTGAGCGACAAACTGCGTTCACCTCTATCTGTGCAGTGGTTGTAACAGGGAAGCTCTCAATATGCATCTGTTAACCATATTTCTTGAGATATGAAGTGCTCCATGTAGGCCGCCCCATCCTTCGGAAACGGTGCGCGGAACAGACGACGAGCAGACGACGCGGGACGCGCGGAGCACGTCACGTGACCAGGGAGCAAAGCGATCGCAGCGTCCCACTTTTTGGGCGACAGCGAGCGGCCACGCCGCTCCCATGGGGATCCCGTGCAGTTTTCCAACTGTCCCCATCCAGTAACGTTGGTCATGGCCGAGAGCATAGAAGGGCAGCTTAGCAATGGCTAGGCGGGCAGTGTCTGTCGCCCAGGTTGACTCCATTCCTTTATCTTGCTTGGATGTGCTTGCGGGGGCTTAGTCCGCGTCCCACAACCCCACAGCGCGTGCGCGTCCCCTCCCCCTCTCTCTCTTCTCCAACGCTCACGCCCTTTCTCTCCTGTAAGATTCCTCTACTGTGCGGAGCGGCGCCCGCGTCCTACACCCCCCCAAGAGCATGTGCGTCCCCTCCACCTCTCTCTCCTCTCCAACGCTCACCCCCATTTCTCTCCTCTAGCAATCCTCTACTGAACGGCACCCGCGTCCTACACCCCCCCCCCCCAGAGCATGCGCGTCCCCTCCACCTCTCTCTCCTCTCCAACACTCACCCCCCTTTCTCTCCTCTAGGAATCATCTACTGTACGGAGCGGCGCGCACGTCCCCTTTCTCTCCTCTAGGAATCCTCTACTCTACGGACCGGCGTCCGCGTTCCACATCCCCACAGCGCATGCGCGTCCTCTCCTCCTCTCTCTCCTCTCCTGCGCTCACCCCCTCTCTCCCCCTCTAGGAATCCTCTACGGAGCCATATAAGAACCGCTATCTCTGCACTTCACCGACCATAAAGCCTTTATAATGAAGGGGGACCGGAAGGCACGTCTAGCTACCATTTACGAATAAATAAAATATCTAGTATATATACACACAGTGTTTGTCACGTCTCTGATAATGTACTGGACGAAAATTCACGGAAGATTCACGGTTCAACGATGAACCTCCGGAGCTTCGCCCACTCATCATCATTCACTCCGTGGATATGCTGTGATTTTTAAACCTCTTAATAGCCAAGCATTTCTCATGGAACTTCGGTGGCTTCGAGCGTATCTATCTATCTATCTATCTATCTATCTATCTATCTATCTATCTATCTATCTATCTATCTATCTATCTATCTATCTATCTATCTATCTATCTATCTATATATTTATCTATCTATCTATCTATCTATCTATCTATCTATCTATCTATCTATCTATCTATCTATCTATCTATCTATCTTGCCGCCTACAACTTTGTGCTCTCCAGACCGTATCATTAATGGGATTCTCACCAAAATTGGTATGACAACCATGACTATGACGAACATGAATGACTGGATATATCATGAAAATCGTGACTAACTTGTCATGAACGGTATGATTCACATGCAATGGCCGTGGTGCACCTGCGGCCGTTTCTTTAAATTGATATATCCAAAAATTGGTATAACGAGATATTTATACATGACCATCATAAATGATAGGTGGTAATATGATAATCATAACGTGCATGCGTGCAACATGATTCACATGCCAAGCTCATGGTGCGATGACGCCTGTTTTGATTGCTTGATATAAACCAAATTTAGTATTGCGTGACGCGACTGTATGAAGAACATAAATGACAAGGGGTAATGTGGAAATCGTGACATGTTATCTGCAACATGACTTGCATGCCACGCTCATAGCACGCTCGAGCCCGTTTCTGTAGCTTGATATACACCAAATTTGGTTTTCGGTAATGTGAATGTGTGATGAACATAAGTGGGAGGTGGTAGCATGAAAATCATGACATGCATGTCATGTACAACGTGATTTGGTGCACTTGAGTCCATTTCGCTAGCTTCATATACACTAAAATTGGTATTGCGCGACGTTAGTTTATGACCAATATAAATGACAGGCCCTAACACGCAAATCATGGCATGCATGTTATGTAGAGCATGATTCGCTCCATGCTGGCTGCTACGCATTACATCGATTCCCACAATGCGTGAGATCTGTCAGGTTTTTACATGCGAAGCATCTTATGCTCGGGGCTCTCTCTGTCCCTCCCGCGTCCCCCCGTCCCGCGTCCCGCCACTTTCATAAAGTAGGGAAGCACCCATTATGCGAACCAGAACACTGTAGTAATATGAAGGCCGTCAACCACTACCACAGCCATCAGAGTCATGGCCGAGAGCACAGAGACGCTGCTTAGCAATGGCTAGGCAGGTGGTGTCTGCAGCCCAGGTTGACCCCATTTCTTGATCCTGCTTGCATGTGTTTGGAGGGGGGCTTAGTCCGTCCCTCCTTCCCGCGTCCCACACCACCACAGCGCATGCGCGTCCCCTCCCCCCTCTTTTTCCTACGCTCACCCCCTTTCTCTCCTCTAGGAATCCTCTACTCTACTGAGCGGCCCCCCGCGTCCCACACCACCCACAGCGCATGCGCGTCCCCTCCCCTATGCTCTCCTACGATCACCCCCCTTTCTCTACTCTAGGAATCATCTACTCTACGGAGCGGCGCCTGCGTCCCACATCCCCCACAGCGCATGCGCGTCCTCTCCCCCCTCTCTCCTCTAGGAATCCTTTACTCTACGGAGCGGCTCGCGCGTCCGACAGCGCATGCACGTCTCCTCCCCTCTCTCTCCTCTCCTACGGTCCCCCCCCCGTCCTCTCCTCTAGGAATCCTCTACGGAGCGGCGCGCGCGACATGTGGTGTGACAGCTGCATACTCCGCTGGGGGGCGCCACGGTAGTTCCGCGGTATGAAAATGACGGAGCGCGCGCGCCTCATTCTCTCTCCTCTGCAGCGCCGCGATGAGCGCCCGGACCGCTGCCGTGAAGTGAGAGCAGCGACGTTCCTCCCGCACAAGCTAATTATCTCCCCCGTTGCTTCGCATCCACACATGGTTCCCTTTATCGGGAGATGGGGAATTTTTTAGGGGCGAAGCTCCTTATGCCATGGGTCGTGCGTCCCCTGTAGTTTGTAGTACGTAGTAGCCACCTCGATTTGTGATGACGATGACGCTGCCATCACTGCACACCACATGGAATGTACCCACTATGCGTCATAACGATGACGCTGATGACGATGACGATCGCGATGCCATACAACACATGGGATCGCGATATATAGCATCGCGATATGGTCTCACATGCTTTGATGATGTCTGGGCGAATTTCACGGAAGATTCGCGGTTTACCGATGCACCTCCGGAGCTTCGCCCACATCATTCACTCCGTGGATATGCTGTGAGTTTTAGATGCGAAGCATCTTATGCTCGGGGCTATGTCCGTCCGGCGTCCCCCGTCCCGCGTCCGGCCACTTTCATTAAGTAGGGAAGCACCCATTATGCGAACCAGAACACAGTACTAATATGAAGGCCGTCAACCACTACTACAGTCATCAGAGTCATGGCCGAGAGCACAGAGAGGCTGCTTAGCAATGGCTAGGCAGGTGGTGTCTGTCGCCCAGGTTGACCCCATTCCTTGATCTTGATTGCATGTGTTTGGAGGGGGCTTAGTCCGTCCCTCCTTCCCGCGTCCCACACCACCACAGTGCATGCGAGTCCCCTCCCCCTCTCTCTCCTACGCTCACCCCTTTCTCTCCTCTAGGAATCCTCTACTCTACGGAGCGGCCCCCCGCGTCCCACACCCCCCACAGCGCATGCGCGTCCCCTCCCCTATCCTCTCCTACGCTCACTCCCTTTCTCTACTCAAGGAATCACCTACTCTACGGAGCGGCTCCCACATCCCCACAGTGCATGCGCGTCCTCTCTCCTCTAGGAATCCTCTACTCTTCGGAGCGGCTGCCGCGTCCCACAGCGCATGCATGTCTCCTCTCCTACGGTCCCTCCTTCCTCTCCTCTAGGAATCCTCTACGGAGCGGCGCGCAAGGCAGGTGGTGTGACAGCTGCATACTCCGCTGGGGGGTTGCGCTGTATGAAAATGACGGAGCGCGCGCCACTTATTCTCTCTCCTGTGCAGCGCCGCGATGTGCGGCTTGACCACTCGTACTGCGCGTGCGCCAACTCTCCCTCCTCTTCTCGCGTGAGCGCGAGGAGAGGTGGGAGGAAATAGGGTGGAGGAGGTCGCGTGAGCGCTGCCTCCGCTTCGTTTCTCTTTATCTGGCGCAGCTGTGCGCTCGTATTAATGCGACGCGCGCTTGCTCCGTTGCACTCTTCTTCGCAACGGCGCTATGGATGTCAACATTAGCGCCAGTTGTAGCGGCATCGGTAACGTAAGCTGTGACAGCAGCGCCAGCAGCGTAACCAGCACCGCTCCTACACAACTCCACACACAAATCAAACATGCACGGAAACATACAAATGGAAACACAAGTGAACACCAGCGCTGATTCGCATCCCCACATGGTTCCCTTTAGTGGGAGATGGTGTAATTTTTCTTATCGAAGACGAGCTGGCTTGACCACGCTGGAGGAAGTGTTCTGGGGGGCCGGCAGTTAAACTAGGCTGATTCATTTTGCCGAATTCTCTTTGGCTTGAAAAGCTGATGCCGCAAAAAAATATGCAATGGCACTGAAAACCAGCATTTTGGTTGAGATATGACTGGACTCTCCTAACCCGAAAATGACGTCCTCCTCTGTGCGTGTGCGGCGCGCGCGTTCCGCAACTGTTGTGTTAGAAAATAAAAATAAGAAAAAAAATTCACCGCACATCCACGAAGTGAATGATGATGAGTGGGCGAAGCAGGGGGGATTGCTCGGTCTTAACGCAAATCACCCGTGACATTGGCCACTCACGCATGTAAATGAGTGACAAAGCGGTGTACAGTTATATACAATGTTTATTGGTCATAAATGGTATGCCGTGTTGAGTTGTGGATTTCGTTTTGCCTTCACAATTACTGCTTTGTGGTCCGTGAAGTGTAGAGCCAATGGTTCTTCAATCGGATCTAGCCTGCAGTTAGTAAAGACGAGGTCAGTGCACCTTCCCCTGGTGGTGGTTGGTAGTTTCCAGTAATACGAAATGCATCGTAGAGCGTATCGACACGCCATATACAGCACAAGTCGTTTTTGCCTTTTAGCCCCCCGCTTCCCGAGCTCTCGCCCCGGGGTAGCAGCTTGTTGTCGGCGTTAGCGTTGAGCCACCGCTTCCCGCGCCCTCAACTCCGAGACCGCTTGGTGTTTTTGCCGTTTAGCCACCGCTTCCCGAGCTCTCGCACCTGGGTAGCAGCTTGTAAACGGCGTTAGCGTTGAGCCGCCGCTTCCCGCGCCCTCAACTCCGAGACCGCTTGGTGTTTTTGCCGTTTTCATTCATGGCAGAAAGAGAATGTTCCGTGGTCGTCATCGTCATTGGGTGCCTTGCATCTACTAACGCGCTTATTCTTCATCGTCATCAGCTTCGTCATCATCGTCCTGGCGTATAGCGGGTACCTTGCATGTGCGGCTGGCTACGACAACGCCGGACAAGCCTCGACCTTAAGGAGCTTCGCCTCTAAAAAAAAACACGCTTGATTGCCGAAGCGTTGTGGAATGATAAATTTCACTCATCCTACAAGTGTGGCAGCGACTACACAGAACGGCGTAATTTTTTCTGAATCATCGGATCTGGGCTACGACCGCGTCTTAACATATCGGCAGTGGACGGCGATAGATGCAAACAAACCCCACCTGCGCGTCCAAGGCTTCCTTTGACACGGGGTCCCTTGTCCCTCCGCATAATCTTTTAGCGTTCAAAAGCATTTGCTTCGCCGAAGAGAGTAGAAGTTAGGGTGCTTGCCGGGGTGCAGTGCAGTGAAGAGAATCATGTGCACATTTTGGAAAGAAGAAAATGTATGTTGCTTCTATCTCGTGAAGAAAACGCCTTCAAATAGTTTTCTTAGTTCATTGAAGGCGCTTAGAAACAATGAAAAAATATTGATATTTTTGTATCATTTTCGGCAAGAACTCGATACAGAAAGGTTTAACCGGTAGGGAGGTTTGACCCATACGTAAGGGTAGGGGCTCGGGCTGTACGACGGAGTTTTTTCTTTCTTTCTTTTCTTTGTTTGGAGTGGCTGTCTATGGGAATATTCAAATAAAGGCGAAAGGGAGTTGGTGGGGCAAGCATAACTTCTCGTTTGGACGTCAAATCTGCTTGTTCCATCAATATACGCCTTAGACACCCTTCCGTCTTTGTTGATCGAGGAGCATCTGCTATTAATCATGAAAACGCTAACATGTTATATCATGGTACGTACTACGCATATCGACGGAAATCAAGGCATAAACAAATGAGTCAGAAATGCAAGGTGACATTGCTTACCGTTTTATTCTTCCTTTTCAGAAGACTCATACGATTATGATACCAGCCTCCTCTCCCCGAGTGATGAGGCATACTCGGAGTTCGCTCTTACAGGTAAACTTTACGTCCTATTTTATTACTTACTAGAGTTTTACGTGCCAAAAGGATGATATGGATATGAGACACACAGCAGTTTCAAACTTCGCACTAATCATATGGTGTTCTTTAAATAAGTGCAGGCGTGTTTTTGCATTTTGCCAACTTCTATTAGCAGCATCCGCGCCTGGGAATCGCATCCGCGTCCTGAACCATACCTTGCCTGCTTACTTACCGCGGAGGGTACGTCTTATGTCTTAGACAATAAAACGGGAAATATACGTTGAAGCACTGAACTGAACATGCCCTATCTATCTATCTATCTATCTATCTATCTATCTATCTATCTATCTATCTATCTATCTATCTATCTATCTATCTATCTATCTATCTATCTATCTGTATGTCTGTCTGTCTATCTGTCTGTCTGTCTGTCTCTCTGTCCGCCTGTCTGCCTATCTATCTATCTATCTATCTATCTATCTATCTATCTGTCTGTCTGTCTGTCTGTCTGTCTATCTATCTACTATCTATGTATCTATCCTACCCTGTAACAAAAGAGAAGAAAAAGTCAATATTCGACAGCTAGATAGATAGATAGATAGATAGATAGATAGATAGATAGATAGATAGATAGATAGATAGATAGATAGATAGATAGATAGATAGATAGATAGATAGTGCACCACATGTTCGTCTTTTCTAGCGCTGCCATATTGTTTTATTGGGTCATGGATTCATGAACTACGCGAACCACAAAACTATCTCAAGGCGTTCGACTAACAACGCTTCATTTCTTAATTTCAGGAGACCAATCAGGGCTTGGAGACTAGTGGCTACTACGCTGGCGAAGGTGCGTCTATTCCAGTAACAAGTAAACACCCTATTTCAAGTCGAGAAATAATTTAGCGCAGCTAGTAAAGGGACTCCAAAGGAACATAATGATTTTTAGGGAATGATAGAGTTGGGCGATATGAACTGTGCACGTTGCCTTCCACAACTGCGCTTCATCAATCCCGATAGTTGAGCCAAGTAAATGCCGCTTCAGCGAGCAATTAATAGTAGCGCGATATTGTAGGACGTCCTTTTTATTATTCTGTCACAATACTCAAACAATCATCGTAAATATTCAATGTTCAGCGGTGTAAGGCGGAATAAAATTCTAGCATCGCATTTTTAGTCGATTCTTGGGGAAATGTGTTTTATTGCGATAGCAATTATATGGACACTTTCGGCTGGTTTTCGCCGTCGGCGTCGCCGCCGCCGGTGTCGTCCGCCGTCATTTGCCGTATATGTATACGTATATATATAACCGGCCCCGCCCGTCGTTCGTGAGCGTGAAAAGACGCGAGGGGGGGGGGGGTCCCTCGAGCGACTTTCGATTTTACGAGCACGGGCGCGCGCGTTATCTCCCCTTCTCGGCGGCCGACAGCGGGGGGGGGGGGGGGGGGCGGTGTACCCTTTAACGTGCTGCGCTCTCAACGCGAAGAGAATTCTCTTAAACAAGCGTTTTCTAGAGTTGCGTGAGATCGGATCCAAAAGCAGTTAGCTGCCAGCCTCACTTCGTATAACATTACAATTTTTTGCAATCGCATTCATTGCTTCACCCTTGCGGTGAAACTGTGACTTTTTTTTATGTAACATAGCCCTGAAATGAGTTCAGTTTCCAGCGGCGATCTTGCATGAAAATTAGCCACTGACCTGAAATTCTATGCTTTCCGTACTTCAAGGGTGAGGAGACTACACACAGAGAAAGGGAAAGTGCCGGCGCATGTGCAAAACATCTTATTCACATCTTGAAATCGCATTTCAACTAAAAAGATACTCGTATTCATTGTCCAACAATAGCCGGGGCACTTACACACTGATTTTCCTGCCTTGCGAATCAAAAACGCTTGATGTATTTCACGTGCCCTCTTGTCCCTATATCTTGCCGTTACTTGGCAATCATCAAACATGGGGGTGCACCCAGACTTGGCACAGTGACTTGCAAAGTGCCTGCCCACTGATCCGCGCATAAGATTTGCGCCTGAACGATCGCCTCAGGGAGCACGCAAATCTCATGCGCGGATCAGTGGGCAGCCACTTTGCAGGTCACTGTGTCAAGTGTGGGTGCACCCCCATGTTTGATGATTGCCAAGTAACGGCAAGATATAGTTACAGGAGGGCACGTGAAATACATGAAGCGTTTTTGATTCGCAAGGCAGGAAAACAGTGTGCAAGTGCCCCGACTATTAACTTGTTGGACAATGAATACGAGTATCTTTTTAGTTGAAATGTGATTTCAAGATGTGAATAAGATGTTCTGCACATGCGCCGGCACTTTTCCTTTCTCTGTGTGTCATCTCCTCGCCCTCATGATTATATTCGCGCCATCTGAGCAATAACCTGGTTGTAAGTGTGCGCTCTGTCCTAGCTGACTTCTTTTCTGAAACGTTCTGCGCACAAAGAAAGTGTACTCCTTTTATAATGCAATACCATCCAGCCCAAGTAGACACCCTTTTGCAGCATATCTCTGGCGTAGGTGTTGACGTGCGTCAAGCACTGAAGCGGGGATACTTATTGTTCAAAGTGGCTGAAGTGTCTTAAGTCTCACGGTTTACGGCGTCGTTGCTCTGCAGCTTGCGCTAGTTGCTTAACACAGACGCGACCGTCCGCGCCGGCAAACAGAATCGTGTGAGACGCCAGAATTCCCTTGGCCCTGCCATGTAGGCGTGAAAAGGGGATCAATAATCGCGCCATTGATGTGTGAAACCGCAGGAGAAAAGTGCGTCGCTATTAATCTTTCGCATCAAGAAAATGGTGTATTTTCAACCTAATAAATAACTTGATAAATGAATAAATAAATAAATAAATAAATAAATAAATAAATAAATAAGTTTCATAAAGACCACAGACTTCAAAATAGCGCCTCAGCCTATTGGAGGTTCTAAAAACCATAATTGCTTCTATAATTATTGCATGACGTTTGTAAGGCGATAGCGTCTCAGACTTCGGTATTGCGGTTTAGCTCAAGAACGTCTTGTGCACATGTTGTCATAGAGTTAGTCACAGTGATGTTTAAAACAAAGAAGGAAGCATTTTTGCTTTTTTTTTCAAGATTAACAAACTGGCACTTTTGTTTCAGAGGAAGAATCCGAGTAAGTTTACCCCGGCAGCAGTGGTACGCTGTTTGCGACTGCATTTATGCAATCCCATTTTTGGGAAGACTGTTATCACGCGTCTATTACCTTCATATGGTTTGCAGGAGATTCACGATTGTGTCCTGGCTCCTAGCCAGGGGGGGGGGGGGGGCGATGCCCCGAGGGCCCGCCGCCCCCCCACCCTTCAAATTCTGATGGAGGGGGTGTTTTACCGAAATTAATTAAGTGAAAATAGGTGTTTTTCACAAATAGTCACAAGACCTTCCACGAGTCCGCTTCCTCCCCTCCCCCTCCCCCCCCCTCTTAAAATATTTCTGGCTACGGGCCTGTCCGGAATGCTTGAAGCTAAAGAAAATGCGATATTTTCCCATATTCCTCACAATTGCTTTTTCTGTATCGACAGGCTTCCTCAACTGATAATAGACGCTAATTGGGCAGTAATCAAAGAAATTAACTCTTTAAATAGACGAGACAGGCGGTATAAACAAATGGAACACTAGGAGGCGTTCTTGCGAAGAGCCCACGTTCACCTTGAAATTTTCAAAAAGTTCTGCCGGCTGGTACATTTTGTCAAAATGGCTGATTGGGCGAGTTGGTGATTCATGAAACTCGTCCCTGTGCTCTTGCGACCCTCTGTAGTTATGAGCTCGTATGGAATGTAGTTTCTGCGCAGTGATGCGATCCGGCCAATATCACCACCGAAAGAGAAACGCGGAAAAGTGCAACTGCCATGGTATTCGTAGAAGTTCAGAACGAGCGAACGTCGTTATGTCAACCACTGTCCCACATTTTACGTCCCGGGTGTGCGGGTGACGATTACCATTGTAGTGCGCATGGCGCATTTAGGTGACCGAATGAGCAAGAATTAGCACCGCTACAATCGGTTTTAAGAAGGGTTTAGGTAATCCTGCTTGTCTGCCAGCTACCCTCATCCCGGCTTCGGTGTTGCTTTCGGTGGTGAAATTGGTCGGATTTATTCACTCCGCAATAATTAAGAGAGGCTGCTTTTTGGAAATCTCGAAACGACAATGGGTACTTCGTATGCAGTGCCTAAGTTCTGTCTGAGCCGACCACCGGTCAACTGTAAATTATTTTATTCGAATGTATTCTTTAGAATTCAGTAATGAGTGCTCTAATTGTTATCTCAATACACTTGAAGAAGTCTGCCGCCACAGGAAGAGTAGTCATGAGAACATCGATCAGTCGTGTCATTTTCTTAAATTTTTCAGTATTTTCGGACTCATCTATTGAAACACACGGAATGCCACCCCGAATTCCCTAACCTTATCCAGGAGCACCTTTGGGCGCTAAGGTTATGCGTGCGTAGAGCTCCTGTACTGCCATTTACGGCGAAGCAGAAATAAACAGAATCATGCAAACATCTGAGAACAATAAAAGGAAAGTCATATATTTCGAAGCCCCTACGTGTCTCTTCTTAACAGTTGCAAACCAATAAACACGGTCCCTACTTTTCTGCCGCCATGGTAGCGCACTGGGTGCAGGTATCAGCAACATTGCCTCGTGTCCTGTTAATCTTGAGTGGCGCTGACTTGGTATAGAGTGAGCGTGCAGAAAACAATTTTTCTGTGGTGACGATAGCCGCTACATCCCATTGAATCACATGGCTTATTTGTGATGCGTACACGCAACATACAGTGCACTTCTTAGTAGAAAAGCCTGCTAGAAGAATTAATACACAGTCTTTAGCAATATGACAGAGAACTTTCAATTCATATTTGATTAATGGTTGCTTGTAATGAACTGATGTGAATCTCATCTGCTGAATGCGAAAAGATACATTCCGCTTGTGCATTAAGTGTTATGGACAATTTTCTCATTCCCAGCCTCGTTTAGCCACTGACTCGTTCACGAGTGTACATACCAGTCTATATCGTTCACGACTGTACATACCTGTCTAATGCGGGGGGGAAAATATACGGTAAAACCTACTTTGTAATTACTCTGTTGAAGTCATGGAAGAGTGGTGTGCAACAAAGAAAAATGTACCTGTCCTTGCGATGCTATACAAGGTTGCCATCTATCTATCTATCTATCTATCTATCTATCTATCTATCTATCTATCTATCTATCTATCTATCTATCTATCTATCTATCTATCTATCTATCTATCTATCTATCTATCTATCTATCTATCTATCTTGCTGTTTGTCGATCTGTCCGTCCATAGCGTTGCTTGGTCGGCTTGATACTGCTTAAACGAACATTCCTGAAATATGTATATTAAAGGAGTACTGACACGATTTTGGAACATTGCAAAAGGGACATTTTTCCGTCTCTTTCGTATGCAGTGTTAACGCTCTCCACACAGCGGAGTCAGACAACACGTATAAAATATTTTATTTTGATTTTAAAGTTTTCGTCGCTGAGCATCTGCCAGCCAGCTCCATTGTAATGGACATTATCCCGACGAGTCAAGTCAGTTCTGAGTTCGCGAGCTCTGCGTCCGACATGCAGCCTAAATCGCAGAAATCACTGTCAGGATCACTGGACGGCAATTAACTCATCGTTGTTTACGTGTTTACGTTCGCCACGAGCAGATGACAGATTTTCCGTTAGTACGTCGCCAGTTGCTGTCTTCCCGTGACGTCACACTGCTCTGGTACGTCACTGAGAAGCTGCCCCCTCGATACCGAAACCGAAATCGCTGTTTTATGGTAGCGGTATTAAAAATATATCCAATGCATTCCCATGCACTACGACACTATTTATAGGTTTCTCGACCCCAGTACTTTCATTTAGAGCAACAATCCGAAAATTCTTAAAATTCGTGTCAGTACTCCTTTAAAGGACTCCCTTCAACCAAGCTATCTATGACGAAGCTCACTAAGATATAGTAGCGTATTCCTATAGTGATTTTTGAGACCTACCTGTAGGTAATCGAGTACAAAACCGTTAGCAGCGCGCCAAATCGCATAGTTTATCAAACAGTTTGGCGTTGCGAAAAAGTCTAGCGTGGCATTCCCATTCTAGCACTCAATATTTTAGCTGGAAAAGCTCCTAGAATTCAGCATACATCAGGGAGAACGAATGATCGTCGTGCACAACTCGAGACACTACAGCTCTAAATAGGCCAAATGCAAGGAACAAGCTGAGAAGGACGAGCAGTGAACTAGAAACGAACTTCTTTAAAAGTGGCCTCTTGGTCGTAAAGGTATGGATGTACAGGGCAAATATACACGCTTTAAACATAAGGGCCAGCGGTTGGAAGATAATTGCCGAATTCAACTATTTTAGGCCAAACTATTTATTTTCAATGTAAGCGTCTGGTTTTCATTTGAGATCCGGGTGATCACGCTAGCCCACAAAAATGAGCAAATGTGTGCTAACACTTTTCAGTCAAGAGTAATGAGCGACCAAATAATAATTATTTATTTAAAATACAATTCTTTTCAATAATTTATTCCTCATGAATAACTTTGATGGCATAGAACACTACCCAATAGCGGAAAATTCAAAATTTTCACTGCAAAACTAAAATGTCCTACCTCTGCTCGGTGAAAGAAGGTGTTTCAGCTCATTGCGGGAACAGTGAGTGCACTTCTGTTATTTCTTCCTTCACACGTCCACTAACTTCCGTGTGTGTACCAGGTTTGCAGCTTATAGGGAGCAGAGGCTGAAGTTCTAGAAGAACAACCCATTCTTTCTTAACAGGTGGTTGATGACCGACCTATCAAACTAATGATTCCAAAAGGAACCGCTGGTCTGAAAGGAGAAAGGTTTGATCAAACCCAGCATCATGGGGCACAGCTCTACACCCCACTAACAATAAGACCCTCCTGGCATATATCCATCCGTCCACTTTGGCGTCCATCCGGAGGAACTTACGATGCAACGTTCGAATAGCCAGGCGTACCGGTAATCAGTTGCACTCGCAAGTAAGATGGCATGCCGGAAATGAGGAAAAAACGTCTATGTAAACACGGACAATTTGTCACGCTTAGTGGGAGAATCTACAATGGGTGCTACATTTCGTGGCGCATGTGCGCATAAAATTTTGTCCTCGCAATCTGTTTAGTTCGAGTCGTGATGTCATATTAAACGCCACTTGCTGCTTCGGTATTAAGCATCTAAATCGTTTCCCGTGTGTCATACATCGCTCTCACAAAGTGAATGTCAAAGAGTGGGAAATGTGTCTTATTAATCTCACATCCGTCACTCTATATTGCAGAGATTCAAGAGACTCTTTTGTTACCGGAGTGTGCCTGTGCTGCATCCTGTACCTCCTCCTTATCGCCCTCATTTTCTTCCTCTTGTCGGTGGTGACGATAAGTGGTAAGTGCAATGTCATAACGGGGTTCTCGTGAAAACATCTAGCAGTGCTCTAGCACACTCGTCGTGGTTTCGCCACTCTGTCTGTGGCTATTCCGCAAGCAAACACTTCTCCTCCAGCAATGTATTTAGCTGTACATAACGTTCACTATATAGTCACCAGCAGTTCAAAGAAACGCCCACCGAAATTTTGATGCGAGAGAGCAAAAATTAAGATCATCAGAGGTAGACCTGTGCGCCGGTCCTAAAATCACCGGCGGCGGCGCGCCGGTGTTTGCACCTCCGGCGGCGGCGCGTCAACGGCGCGGGGTTCATCGAATCGGCGGCGGCGCGGCGCGGGTGGCGGGGGGCTGGATTCAAGAGTTGATCAGGCGAAAAATTTGACCCTTGATTTTGAAAAAAAAAAAAGCCGTTTCCCCGAAAGGGCGAAGCAGGGAATGCCCTAGCAACATGTCGTAATGTTGTAACGAACTAAGGATAGTAGCTAACTCTTTTTCATCCGCTCTCACTAAACTACACAACGCTGGTTTTAGGCAATGCGGCGGGTTCACGTGAAAGAAGCGGATTTCGTGCAGTTTGTCATATGAGTGCTCGCAGCACGAAACGGTGAGATCACAGCGCGTAGAAGAGTGTACGACCCGTTTGCTGATCCCTGCCTAGTTAGTGCGCTCGCCAGCGCTCATGACCGCGCCTTAATAGTCAAAGTTCACAGTTGCGGCTCGAGCCACAGAGCCCCTTTACCCCTGCGTCCCTTCATACTCATTTGTGCAGCAAAAGACGGACTAGGCACTTGCTTTCTGGTTGAGAAGCAATCCATGGCAGGACTCGCACGCAGAGTGTTGTTATCTCACACGCCATCCGTGCGACAGAGATGGGCAGCTTCTTTAATTTATGCTTCAGCCGTGTTCCTCGCCAGCGCTCGCGAGCTTTTACTGGTGGGTACAGCATACGAGGTTAAAGACTTGGACTTTATACCGAACATGACAGCGACGACGAAAAACCTGCACAGAGGGTCCATATAACTGTTATCGCATTAAAAAATATAAAAAAACCGAGGAAGCAGGCTGTTTTTTTTTTTGAGAGCTGCATCGTCTTCGCTGTAAACAGTTCGTTCATTCAAAGAATCAAATAATCCAGCGCCTCTTCCATTGGTCGTTCTCGCTTTCACAACTCAGCGCGCTGCGGAGCGGAGTCATTGGTTCGAATCCCCACTAGGGTGCATTGGTTTTCTGATTTATTTTAGGGGCGAATCTCCTTAGGGTGTGGGTGTGTCCCTCCTCTGCAGTATGCAGTAGTAGTAGTAGTAGTAGTAGTAGTACGTAGCCACGTATAGTGGGATGTATCCACTCCACGTGATAAAGATGACGATGACGCCTGATGACCATGAAGAATAAGCGCGTTCCAGTATAGTGGAATGTACCCACTACACGTGATAACGATGACGATGACGCGGATGACCATGAAGTATAAGCGCGTTCCAGACCACACATTCTCTTTCTGCCATGGATGAAAACGATCGTGAACGCGCTCTCGCCCTCGAAAGGCAAAACGGCAACGCCGACAACAAACGTTCATAATCACACCACATCCCCGCATTTGTGTGTCAGCTCTTTGTATGATGATCGAGTGGGCAAAATTTAGGGGGGATTGACGGTTTACCAGATTACCTCCGGAGCTTCGCCCACTCATCATCATTCACTTCGTGGATATGGCGTGATTTTTTCTTTGTGCCTTTTTTATATGTACGCATAAATATCCGGCGCATGACGGCGACGGCAAAAATCAGCGGAGAGTGTCCATGTAATTGCTATTGCAATTAAAAAAAATCACACCATCTCCCGCTAAAGGGAACCATGTGTAGATGCGAAGCAGCGGGCGCTAACGCTTACACTGGCGGCGGCGTTGACGCTGGCGCTCATCGCAGCGTTGCGCAGGAGAGAAAACTGGGGAGGCGCAAAGCACGCAGTGATGGAGCGGTGTTTCCTACTGGAACATGCCAATCGCTGCTAATGGGCAATGAGAGACAGAAGACTCCGACTGGACACAGAGACCCGCAGTCCGCTTTTAGTTAACGCGCACGCTGCGAATTTTTATTGTTCAACAACGCACAGGAGAAATATCCCACCGGCCACCACCTTGCAGGTCAAGATTCAGTGCCATATATACAGGGGTGGCCAGTGAACGGTTGTGCAGCGCGAGCAGTCGGTTTTTTCCAACCAAGACGCTCGCTAGCAGACGCTGCCTGCGTCGGCGTCGCGAGGCGAGAGAGTGGGGGAGCGTAGGAGAGGAGAGAGAGGGGGGGGACGCGCATGCGCAGTGGGAGTGTGGAACGCCACGGGCAGGGATGCCTAGAGGAGAGAGGGGGGGAGCGTAGGAACGGAGAGAGGAGGGGAGGCGCATGCGCAGTGAGGGTGTGGGGTTGCCGCGGGGAGGGATGCCCTAGAGGAGGGAGAGGAGGTTTTTTTATTTGTATTTTTTTGAAAGGGTTTGCGCATGCGCAGTAAGGGTGGTCACGCGGCACACCACCATCACCACCACCGGATTAAGCTTCGCCATAAGATGCTTCACATCTAAAATGCCACGAGAGAATAAGAGCTTGATGTATTTTCAGAGGCTGTCTATGGGCCTTAAAAAAGACCGGGTGCGCAAACACGGACACAAGAGAGTAGTGAAGACACAGCAAATGCCGCTAACTGACAAATCGTGCAGCGGCTGAAAAGAAGGTAGACAAAAAAAAATTAAGGCAGCTTCGTACTAGGGGTGCCAAACCTGAAGGAAGTGCGGAGCTGGGCAGCCCTCTTTGTTTCTGTTCGGTTTTCTCTTTCTTTCCTCCTTTCTTTCTTTCTTTTTCTTTGTTTCCGTTTTTTTATGTCTTTTATTCTCTCCTTATTTCTAATGATTTCTTCCCATCTCTTTATCAATTCATCTCGTTTTCTTGCTCTTTCTGTTTTTGGTCCCATTTCTTCCTTTTTTTCTCTCTGTTTCTATTTTTTCCTTGCTTCCTCCTTTTCCCTATTTTAATACGTGGTTTTGCCTGTGTTACGCCAAGCGACGACAGCATATGACAACATAGGATAGCCCGGGCCCCTAACGTGCTCCGCTCTCACAGAATAAGTCTTCCCCGTAATTAATATTATCAAGGCGCTCGAAGACCAAGAGGAAGAAGACTTCTCCTATATAGGCGCGAACACGCGCTCAATATCCTGCAGATAGCTCTGCAATAAGTGATTTTGCCTGCGTTTCGCCAAGCTACGACAGCATACAATGAGATCGTACGATGACAGCATGCAAGAGCCCGGGTCCCTAAACTGCTCTGCACTTAAAATACTTATTTGCGCATTGCCAGGCAAGAGGCGATATCTATCAGTCAGTTGCGCGTGACGGTCTACATGAAAGATAATTGGTTACTCTCTTGACTTCACTCTTGTGTCTGTGTTTTCACGTCGTGTAGTTTTAACACGAATACCTACCAAAAAGCCCAGCGATCAATTATTCTTCGTTTTTCTTTGCCTTAACTTCTCTATTTATTTATCGACTTACTCGAGTATAGATGAAAGCGAGAACGTGCAGTAACCCATCGATATATATTACTTATCTATTTCGTTTATCTATGCAAAATGTAGTGAGTCCAAAACTCCACTAATCGGCTATCCAGCCAGTTGGGTCGTCGACTATTAAGGCTGGCGAACGCCGCAGCGTTGAGGTCGGGCAATACTCTTGATACTTCTGGAGGAGAGAAAGACAACTTACGGGGAGCGATTCTCGATGTGTCCATCTAAAGAAGATGTCCACAGTCCATTTCTGCACAGCGCATTCAGTTACTTGAAAAAGCGGATAAGCCGGGATGTTTGCTCTTGACCACGTCGATGCACCGAACGCGCCAGCACATTCCCAGCGTATGAAGAAAGGGGGACGAAATGACTGGAGAAGAGGAACTTCTCCAGTCTTAACTTGCATATGAATGTGTCCCAGTTGTTTGAGATCGATGCAGGGAATGCGTACTGATCTTCACAAGTGCGTTAGAAGGGCAGTCGAATTAAACTTAGTTTGATGGCTTATGCGATCAGAATTTATGCACGGCCTCCGAGATGTACGCCCAAAATCGGGTGTCTGGGCGCTGCGTTCGTTGCGCTGAACCACATTCCGTTGTCCCTCTTATTATTGTCGAGAGTTGTGAAAGCTTCGTGACAACAAAATGAAGTTGCAGAAAAAGAATCGGAAACAAGAAATGCGCTGGTTGCCGAACTCCTGCCAATCAGCTGCGGCCGAAATGCACCGTCCACTAGGAGGACACGTCGAGAATAACTCCGCAGCGATAAAAAAAATGAAACAGGAACATGCTGGGAACTGTGACCAGAGCACGGACCACGAGGGGGTGAGTGGCGTTGGAGGAGGTTGGTTTATGGACGCTACACGCGTGCGCTCGTGAATTTTTTTTCTTCCCATGAGCTCACCAAGAAAGAGGAAACGAAACAAGGGCGTGGCGAGAATCGTGACACGAGCCCGAAGAAGTAGCGCCTTCAGAGGAGATTGGCTTATAGATGCTAGGCGCACTCCTCCCTATTTTCCCCCTCTATGGTTGAAGCAGGTCTGTGGCATTCCGTTCCTCTAATTTGATTCCAGAGTTAGGAAAACTTCGTGACGTCTAAATGACGTTGAAGAGGAAGAACCGGAAAGAGAGGGCACGTTGCTGGCCGAGCTTCCCGCCAATCAGCGGTGGCTGAAATGGAGACATGGGCACATCGAGAAAAGCTCCCCCGGCGAAGTGATTTATTTTATGTCCAGATTCCCCGTTCGGGTTAAAATAAAAGACTAACGGCGGCGCGCCGCAATTATTGCGCGGCGGCGGCGGCGGCGTGGTCACTCTCGAAAGTTCGGCGGCGGCGCGACCGGCGTGAGCAAAAAATAGGCGGCGGGGCGGCGGGGCACAGCTCTAATCAGAGGTATTCAAACGAAGTTAACAAGGTTATGTTGTAGAACGTTGTTGTCTCTGCAGCATGAGGGTCTAGTGAGTGCAGGAAAATCGCCTATCACCGCTATCGTACGAATGGTGTCCGATAATAGGGCCTAAGGTTGCTAGTCCCCAAACACACTGCTGAGAACGCTGAGGAACTCTACAGCATCAAACAAAGGATAGTCATGATGTGGAGAAAGTATAGCGACTACTTGAGGAAACTGAATTAGGCAATAGGTACGAACTCGGTGAACTATTGCCATCGGCGACTTCAGTGCGTAAATAGGAATAAACCATATAGGGGAAGAAACAATCGCCAAGTATGCCATAGACTCTAGCGGTAATGTGAGGAGGGTTGTTACCGCTTCCGCATAATGAACATGTTTAAATAGCTTATAAATAGGAAGTGAACGAGGAAGGGTTATAACGGAGAAACAATGTACCTCTCGTCATTAGCAGTACTGCAAGCACAATACAAGACACAGAAGTAGTAAACAAGATAAGCAGCAGTGATTATAGGTGGGTATTGTGAACATCACACTCAACCTAAATAGACCAAGAACGAAGTTGTAAGAAACCAGCCAAGTTAGATCTGATCAAGGTAAACAGAAAGAAATTTAGGATTGCAATGGCGAACAAGTACAGTACTTTAGAAGAAGAAAATTGACACAGAGGAATAGCAAAGAGATTGTCATTAAGACAATCTCAGACGCAGAACTTTAACTTGGAGGCAGAGCAGCAATGCAAGAAGTAAGCAAGCTCCTTCAAACCACTGAAGACTTCATAAAGGAACATAAATAGATAGAAGTAACCACTTCAAGAGAAAAATAAGAATTTGCTGAGGTGTCAAAACCGATCAAGAAACGGAAACTTAGTGACATATTGCACTATAACGCGAATGGTGTAGAGGCAGCAATGAAAGAGAACTGCGGCGCCAATGCAGCTGAGTAGCCAAGACATCACAGTATGGGAAGTATTATTATGCATGTAGTAAAAGCAGGGCAAAATAATCATCAATGTTAATGGCAGTTAAGGTGGTTTAGTACTTTTACTCCGAGCTGTACAGCTCAAGTATACATCACATTACTTTGACAGCAAAACCGAACATGACATCAAAGGCCCAAGCGTAACTTTAGATGAAGCTGGAATGACCCGTAAAGGCATTCCCGGTGAAAAGGCGGCAGTAGAATACCGCATACCATGAGATTCGATGAAAGACGGCAAAAACTTTATATTCCCGGAGCCTGCGACACTCTACACCTCCTGCTTCAAAACATGGAATGTACCAGCAAATTCTACAAACGCCTTCAATTTACTAATGGAAAAAAAGAAACATAAAAGACTAAAATATACAGTGCACTCAGCCTTTGTTTATCTATGTACAAAATGTTTGTCACGAAAATCTTGAAAAACATGAGCCAGCTTTTAGAGCAAACTCACTTCAAGTAAGGGTGCTCTTCCATGGATCACCTTCATGCGATCGATCCAATTGTTGAGAAAGCTGCCGAATACAAAAAAAAACTACATTGCGTTAAGTGATTGCAAGAACACGTTTGATTCTGTAGAGATATGATTGTTTGTTGAGGCACTGCGGCGCCAAGCAGTAATTTATGTCCCCCCTTTTCTTTATCTTCTTTTGAAACTTTGAACCTTTTCGTTTCATGCAGGAGTAATTGAAGCTTACGTTAATGTCGTACTCGATGTACAGAGAATGTTCACAGCTGATGGACTGGTTCTCAAGAAAAGCGGGGAAATCCCGATCGCTAAAAAGGTCCAACTAGGAGATACGATCTCTCCATTGTTGTTCACTCCTTGTGAGGTAAAGTATACAAATGACAAGATTGTGAAGAATTAATATTGAAGATTGACGGAGAATGTCGGGGCACTGGGACGTCTGCAGACGGCATTGTTCTCTTTAGCAAAGGCAGCAACGACTAACAAAAAATCACCGAAGAAAGAAACCGAGCCAGCATCAAAACAAAGTTGAACAAGAATATCCATAAGACAAAAATAACTCTAGCTTGTCCGCCATCATCGCGAAAGTTCGTGATATCGCGAGCTGTCGCTTTGTTCTCACAAACTGTCTTTTTGCGCGTTTCTTCCTTTATCCCAATGAGAGATGGCGTGCGCAGTCGCGAGCTCAAATTTCAATTCGCGGCTGTCCATACACGTCCGTGCATGCATTGACCAAAAGGCGCTCAATCTGCCTCTTGGCGAGAAAACGAGACTTCAAATATCCGCCTTGTAGCGGGATTTCCAGTTCTAATCATATTTCCGGAGCCCTGTAATAATCATATCATGGTTTTGGGACGCTAAATCCCAACAATTGTTGTGGTGTGTATTTGTGTGTGTTTCATTGTCCCATTCTCGACCGTGTGCAGAAGGCGATGACGACAGTGCGGACGCAGCCGACACACTGCTGCCGGACATATTCGCGACAGGAGGAGGCGGTGGAGGAGATGATTCAGGCGGCGTGATAGTAGAGCCTATCACGCCCAGCACACCCGCTTCAGCATCGAGACCGTCATCTTCGGAACCGCAGATCACTACACCTCCGGCCACACCTTCGCAGCCAGTGTCAACACTACCGCCCAGCACGCAAACCCAGCCAACCTCAAGTGAGTTGATTGTTGACCGTATACCTGAAAGTGACAGGAATAATGCGACGGGTCGTGCAGACAATGCTGAAAAAGCTCACGTTTTCGATTATCGGCAGCAATGGCCGCAGTGTATGCGTACGAGGCTTTGATTTTTTATAGCGCCATGCGTACTCCCAAAGAACTAAACACTTAACTTGCCGATAAGGAAACCAACGCTTTTATTGATAATATTGTCACGTGGTCGTGACGTTGACGAAGGCGGCGGTCGGTATGTCCAAGATGAAACTGTTTATTTGCCGAACTTGTGGCCGGTAAACGGAATGTCACGTTGCAGCAATACACACTCGCACTGATAGCGGCGAACGGAGCGTCGGCCGTCCATCAACTGACAAGCGGTGAAGCGCGTCGGCATTTATAACTGTGTCATCGAATATTCCAGCCTTATCACTGGTTGTCGCGCAAGCTGTGGAGTGTTCGAGTGTTCGCGTCTTGCGCAATCTTAACAAAACGATCTACAATAATCGCGAACCTTCTCGGACATCGAGGCGCGGTTTGCGCTGAGCATTGCTGACAGTCTTTGTGGGCGGAAACCGAATACAGCAAAAGTGAAAATACGAAACGCGCGTGGCAATATAGATACGTAGGCGAGAAGTCAAAATGATATTTCGCATCCGAGGTATTTTGAGAACGTGGCGGCGATAGGAAATGTTGAGATATCGCTGAGAAATCTGCGGCCTAAGTAATATATTTTATAACGTTAAGCTTAAGTTAACTTTAAACTTAACTACGGTATTGTCACGTGGTCGTGACGTTGACGAAGGCAGTAGGCAGTAATCCAAGATGAAAAACTTTATTTGGGCCGAACTTGTGGCCGGTAAACTGAAGGTGAGATTACAGCAGTAAACGCTGGCACTGATAGCGGCGAACAGAGCGTCGGCCGTCGATAAACTGAACATCGCTAGAACGCGCCGGCTTTTATAAATCACGCGTCGAACATTCTAGCCTTATCACTAGTCGTCGCGCACGCTCTGGAATAATCTTGAGTGTTAGCGTCTTGCATGCAATCTTAACAAAACGATCTACTACAACCGAGAAGCTTCTAGAACAATAAGGCGCGGTCTGCGCCGAGCATGCGGGCAGTCTTTGTGGGCCGAGTACAGAAAAATAAGAAAGGCGCGTGGCAATGCCCCCCTCTGAAAAAGCGTCGTCCCGATGCTTACAAAAGAACAAGGGGAAAAAATACATGCAGCAATAAATCACAACAATAAAGACAAAAAGTACAATAATAAAGCGATAAGTGCAGTCCTCAGGTTCGCTAACGCGCGAAATACGGCTTGAGGCGCACGACATGGACGACTTCAGGTCGCGCACGGCGATGTTGAGAGTTCGTAATGTCGTCCGGGACGACCTTGTAGTCCAGAGCACCGAGACGTCGAAGCACCTTGTATGGCCCGAAGTATCGCCGAAGAAGTTTTTCACAAAGTCCACGTCGGCGTATCGGTGTCCACACCCAAACGCGGTCGCCGGGCTGGTATTCCACGAAGCGTCATCGAAGATTGTAGCGGCGGCTGTCAGTCGTCTGCTGATTCTTGATCCGTAGGCGGGCGAGCTGTCGTGCTTCTTCGGCGCGCTGAAGGTAGGCGGTCGCGTCGGTGTTTTCCTCGTCGCTCACGTTTGGTAACATGGCGTCGAGAGTCGTTGCCGGGCTCCGTCCGTAGACCAACTTGTACGGCGTCATCTGCGTCGTTTCTTGTACGGCCGTGTTGTACGCGAAGGTCACGTACGGAAGGATGGCGTCCCACGTCTTGTGTTCGACGTCGACGTACATGGCCAGCATGTCGGCGATGGTCTTATTTAGGCGCTCGGTCAGGCCGTTGGTCTGTGGGTGGTACGCGGTGGTCCGGCGGTGGCTTGTGTGGCTGTATCCCAAAATCGCCTGAGTTAGGTCAGCCGTAAACGCCGTACCTCTGTCGGTAATGAGAACCTCTGGGGCGCCGTGTCGAAGGACGATGTTCTCAACGAAGAACTTGGCTACCTCGGCGGCACTGCCTTTAGGCAGGGCCTTTGTTTCGGCGTAGCGGGTGAGGTAGTCGGTAGCCACGACGATCCATTTATTTCTGCAAGTCGACGTTGGGAACGGCCCCAGGAGGTCCATCCCGATCTGCTGGAACGGTCGCCGAGGAGGCTCGATCGGCTGAAGGAAGCCTGCTGGTCTGGTGGGCGGTGTCTTCCGTCGCTGACAGTCTCGGCACGTCCTTACGTAGCGGGCGACGTCGGCGGCAAGGCGCGGCCAGTAGTACTTTTCCTGTACTCTTGCGAGCGTGCGGGAAAGTCCGAGGTGTCCAGCCGTCGGGTCGTCGTGTAGTGCCTGGAGGACTTCTGGACGCATTGCTGAAGGCACTACGAGAAGGTAGTCGGCTCGAAGCGGCGAGATATTCTTCTTTATGAGAACGCTGTTTCGCAAGAGAAAAGATGCGAGTCCTCGCTTGAACGCCTTCGGAACAATGGCTGTCTTGCCTTCGAGGTACTCCATAAGGCCCCTGAGTTCCGGGTCGGCTCGCTGTTGTTCGGCGAAGTCGTTGGTACTTATGGTTCCCAAGAAGAAGTCATCCTCGTGGTCGTCCTGCGGCGGCGGGTCGACGGGGGCGCGAGACAAGCAGTCGGCGTCAGAATGTTTTCGGCCGGACTTGTAAACGACCGTGACGTCGAATTCTTGAAGCCTTAGACTCCATCTTGCGAGACGACCTGATGGGTCCTTCAAGTTAGCTAGCCAACACAAGGCGTGGTGGTCGCTCACAACTTTGAAGGGCCTGTCATAGAGGTAGGGGCGAAACTTTGACGTAGCCCAGATGATGGCGAGGCACTCTTTTTCTGTTGTGGAATAGTTGGCCTATGCCTTGGATAGCGACCAGCTAGCATAACTGATGACCCTTTCCAGTCCGTCCGTCCTCTGCACAAGGACGGCGCCGAGTCCTACGCTGCTTCCGTCGGTGTGCACTTCTGTTTCGGCGTGTTCGTCGAAATGCGCAAGTAACGGAGGCGTTTGTAGGCGTCGTTTTAGTTCTTGAAATGCTTGTTCCTGCGGCGTTTCCCACTTGAACTCGACGTCAGTCCTGGTAAGGTTAGTGAGTGGCTCGGCGATGCGGGCGAAGTTTTTGACGAACCGCCTGTAGTAGGCGCACAGGCCGAGAAATCGACGCACGGCCTTCTTGTCGGCTGGTGACGGGAACGTAGCGATGGCGGCTGTCTTCTGCGGGTCGGGGCGTACTCCGGACTTGCTTATCACGTGGCCCAAGAACAAGAGTTCCTCGTAGGCGAAACGGCACTTTTGAGGCTTCAGGGTAAGTCCGCAGCTCTTGAATGCTTGAAGTACAGCTTCAAGGCGCCGCATATGTTCGTCGAAGTTCGAGGAAAACACAACGACGTCGTCCAAGTACACAAGGCAAGTCTGCCACTTCAAGCCGGCCAGTACGGTATCCATAACGCGTTGGAAGGTCGCGGGGGGCCGAGCAAAGACCAAAAGGCATTACCTTGAACTCGAACAGGCCGTCTGAAGTTATGAAAGCAGTTTTTTCTCGGTCTCTCTCGTCGACTTCGATTTGCCAGTAGCCTGTCTTGAGGTCCATCGACGAAAAGTACGTCGTGTTGTGGAGTCGATCCAGGGCGTCGTCTATCCGCGGGAGGGGGGTACACGTCCTTCTTCGTCATCTTGTTCAGGCGACGATAGTCGACAAAGAAACGCAGCGTCCCGTCCTTCTTCTTCACCAATACCACGGGAGACGCCCAGGGACTCTTGGACGGCTGAATTATGTCGTCGCGTAGCATTCCGTCGACTTGCTTCTTTACGGCTTCGCGTTCTCGCGTCGAAATTCGATACGTGCTCTGACGCACTGGTCGGGCACTTTCTTCGGTTATGATACGATGTTTGGCGACTGGGGTCTGTCGAATTCTTGACGACGATGAGAAGCAGTCCTTGAATTGCAGGAGCAGATTTTTGAGCTGGTCCTGCTTCTGCTTTGGGAGGCTGGGGTTGACGCCGAAATCTGCTTCGGGACCTCGATTCGTCGAAGGATGTTCGGCAGTATCGGAGAGGGCGAAAGCATTGCTGGTGTCCACGAATTTCTCGATGTAGGCGACCGTCGTACCAAGGTTGAGGTGCCTATATTCGTGGCTGAAGTTTGTCAGCAGTACCCTTGCTTTGCCGTCGCGCAACTCGACGATGCCTCTTGCGACGCAAATCTGACGGTTCACAAGCAGGTGCTGATCGCCCTCGACGACGCCTTCAAGGTTAGCGGGTATTTCGGTGCCGACGGAAATGACGACGCTGGAGAGAGGCGGAACGGTGACCTGCTCTTCTATTACATTCAAGGCATGGTTCTCCGGCGTCGTGTGGGGCGGCAACGCTTTTTCTGAAGTCAGTGTTATCGACCCAGACCTCAGGTCGATGATGGCGCCGTGTTTACTTAGGAAGTCCATCCCCAGTATCACATCCCTGGAGCAGTGCTGGAGAATTAGAAAACTGGCGGGATAAATCCGGTTATTGATGGTGACTCTTGCTGTGCAAACACCGGCCGGCGTTATTATATGACCCCTAGCGGTCCGGATTTCAGGGCCTTGCCAAGCAGTCTTTACTTTCTTCAGCTTCGTCGCGAAAGGCCCACTGACGACGGAATAGTCGGCTCCAGTGTCGACGAGAGCGGTGACGTTGTGGCCGTCGAATATTATGTCGAGGTCGCTGGTTCGTCGTCGTGCGTTGCAGTTGGGTCGCGGCGTCGGATCACGGCTGCGTCGAAATGTTGCTCTGCTTTCAGGTTGCGTCGTCACGTCTTCGTCGGCCCAGGACGTTTCGTCAGCAGGGCTTCGTCTGCTTCGCGTCGTGTTCTGCAGGTTTCGTCGCGTTGTCGTCGTCGGCGGCCTCGGAGGATCTTCGGCATTTCGTCGTACAGCAACCGCACCTCCATCGGTTGCTGCCCTTAGTTTCCCGGATACGGGCTAGGCGACCGGCCCCGGTTTGGGCCGGTGTACTGCCGGCGGTGCGGTGAGGTGTAGCGGCCTGGCGACGGCGATCGAGAAGGACTTCGCGGCGTCCATTGCGCTCCTGCCAGGTAGTCGGCGATGTCCCGTGGTCGTTCACCTCGCTGCGGACGTGGTGCGTTCACGGCGAAGCCACGCAGTCCCATCTCACGGTATTGGCAGCGGCGATACGTGTGACCGGCTTCTCCGCAGTGATAACATAGTGGGCGGTGGTCGGGTGCACGCCAAATGTCGGTCTTTCTCGGCGTGTATCGCTGGCCGGCTGGTGCGCGGTATGACGTCGGTGGTGGCGTCTGGCGGCGGAACTGCGGTGGAGTGGCTTCTTGACGGGGGCGAGGAGGGGGGAACGGGACGGCGGACAGCAGCACCGTAGCTCACGGCTTGGGGTTGCGGCTGCGTTGCCTCAGGGATGCCGAGCGATTGCTGGATTTCCTCTCTGACGATGTCTGCGATGGAGGAAACTTGTGGCTGGCACGACGGCATCATTCGGCGAAGTTCTTCTCGCACCACGGCTCTTATAGTCTCGCGCAGGTCGTCTGGGCTTTGTGATTGAATGCCTCCGTAGCCTGGCGTCGACCGGCGATCGAATTGCCGTGTGCGCATTTCTAGCGTCTTTTCGATCGTAGTCGCTTCCGAGAGGAATTCCTGAACAGTCTTCGGTGGGTTTCTCATCAATCCCGCGAAGAGTTCTTGCTTGACCCCTCGCATGAGCAAACGGACCTTCTTCTCCTCAGGCATGTCGGGGTCAGCGTGCCGGAACAGCCGCTTCATTTCTTCCACGAAGATGGTGACATTTTCGTTCGTGAGTTGCACCGGCGTCTCCAGCAATGTCGCGGCTCTTTCCTTGCGGGCGATGCTCCTGAACGTGTCCAGGAATGTGCCGCGGAAGAGATCCCAGGTTTGAAGGGCCGACTCCCGGTTCTCGAACCAGGTCCTTGCTGAGTCTTCTAGGTAAAAGTAGGCCCGGCGCAGCTTCTCGTCGGAGTCCCAGTGGTTGAACGTGGCGACCCGCTCGTATTCCTCCTGCCATCTTTCTGGATCCTCGCATGGTGAGCCGCGGAAAGTCGGCGGCTCTCGGGGTTGGTGCATGACGACCGTTGTGGGCGGTACAGGGGCTGCCATCGTATCCGTGGTCGCTGTCGTGGTTTTGGGCTGCCTGGTTGTCTCGGGGAGTAGCCCGTACTCTGGCTGAAGTCCCTTCTGCCTGCGGCTAGCTCGAGATTCCGGGTTCTCCTTAGCGTCAGCTTCTTCGTGGCTTGAGCTTGGGTCAGTGCTTCGCGGGGGCGTCCGGAGCATGGACGAAGCAGCACCTCCACCAGATGTCACGTGGTCGTGACGTTGACGAAGGCAGTAGGCAGTAATCCAAGATGAAAAACTTTATTTGGGCCGAACTTGTGGCCGGTAAACTGAAGGTGAGATTACAGCAGTAAACGCTGGCACTGATAGCGGCGAACAGAGCGTCGGCCGTCGATAAACTGAACATCGCTAGAACGCGCCGGCTTTTTATAAATCACGCGTCGAACATTCTAGCCTTATCACTAGTCGTCGCGCACGCTCTGGAATAATCTTGAGTGTTAGCGTCTTGTATGCAATCTTAACAAAACGATCTACTACAACCGAGAAGCTTCTAGAACAATAAGGCGCGGTCTGCGCCGAGCATGCGGGCAGTCTTTGTGGGCGAAAACCGAGTACAGAAAAATAAGAAAGGCGCGTGGCAGTATATTACTAGATGACAAAACTGAGGAACCAATACTTTACTTCCAACGTAATTACCAAGACAACCTGGTGACTACTTTTCTGCGTATACAACGTCTAGCAGTGATGTATGAGTCCCGGAGCGAAATATTCGTTTTTACCGAGCGCGCTCTCCAATGATCCTATAGACAAGTGCCTTAGCACGTTAATTAAGGAGCCATACTCATGAGATCCTATTGTCGAAATCTAGGTGGTTTCAGTTGCTCTCAAATATGTTTAAGTACCGTTACCAGGCTATGTCCAGCCATTTTCTACTTGTGGTGGACCACGTTCATTCGTATAAAATGGGATCTCAAGCATGGTGTCCGTGCACTTCTCGCAAGCGTCCCCGCCCGCACATGTCTGTCTTCGTCCCTTACGTAAATCTTGATTGTTTTATAATAAGTGTGTTCATGAGCTACAAAGACTTGACCGGTCTCAAACATCTTTCTTTTCGTGAGGCACCCCAACCACTTCACCATCTGTTGCAACATAACCGTGCAACAAAGACTGTATATTTCAGAATATACGTATTTCATAATCCGCAAGTGCGCTTCCCGGCGCTGCGTATTTCTGCAACTAATGGCGTCAGCTGTCGTGCTTCAAGAGCAAGCGAGGTACTAGTCACACGTGCTGGGGCTTGTCTGTTATGCGTGCTTAAGTCAAGAGAGCCGAGTCTACATTTCCCGCGCCATGGCGGAAGCAGACTGTGCTCTAATACGCTGTTCGCAATAAGTGACTAGCCGCCAAGTGCTGGGAAAACTGTATAGCAGAAAAGCTAGCTGCACAATTATGAAAATGGTCTACTGGCGTCTGGATTTCACTAATTCTCGACACATTATCCATATTTTTTCTCGGAGCCTCACGTGAAGTCACCCTCAGAAATGGCGCATATATGAGATATCGGTAGTGCCTGCTTTCAAGCAGTAACGTTCGATGACGTGCTTTTTTGATCTTCCCCTACTCCCTTTCCTACTTAGAAGTACTTGTTGCTGGGCTAGTTGGTTTATCATACTGAGGGAAACTTTCAGACGCCTAAAAAACCGCAAGAAGAACGAAGCAGAGGGAAAGAGCGTCACTCGCAACTGATTTATTCGCAGGAGAAACGCAGGAAATATATATGCAGCACCACACATGCGCAAACCGCACTGCGTCACCTGGTCACACATATCAAAAACACGAAGCAACGAAGAGCAAAACTGAAACTCAGACATGCGCAAAACCACCGATGTGTGACTTATACACAAGTCGCCTTTTTTCTTTATCCAAAACGCTTCCATAATTTCCCGGGCCAGAGCATCTGGGCTTTTGGCAAGAACAAAAACGCTTGAAAACCTTGCCTCACAAGAACAGGAATGGCAGTGTTCAGGCAAATGTGCTGCCGAATTACTTCGAAGTGACAGTTCATGTTCCCTAACTCTGACGTTCAAACACCGACCAGTTTGGCCGATGTAAACCCGGCCACAACTAAGGGGGATTTCATACACCACGCCCACCGAACAATCCACATACGTCGAAGCGTGTTTCTTCCCACAAGTGGAGACCCTCGGTGGTTTAGAAATACGTGGGCATAGGCCAGCCAACTTTCGTGGCGCAGAAAAAACTACAGGCACATTGTACCTGTTAGCCATGTTCTTGATGTTGTGTGCTACCTTATGAACATAAGGTACAACCATAGGTCGTTTGACCATGGGCTGTCTGCTTTTTCTTGTACCCTTCAACTTTTGAAGGAGGGTTTCGGAAACGGATACAACGACAGCGTTAGGATAGCCAGCTGAATGCAGCCGCCTAACCCGATTCATGTAACTATCCTGCATCCTGTGAGGACAAGATTTCACCAGCGCTCCCTCGAGACACATGGTCGCAATGGCCCTTTTAACAAGTTTAGAATGGGCCGCATCAAAAGGTAAAAGCTCTTTGCGTGAACGTGGGAGATAAGCCCAGCACACGTGTCGCTCCGAGAAAGTAATTCTCAAGTCTAAAAACTGCAAATTATAGTCAATGGGAAGCTCATGCGTGAACGAAAGGCCGTTAGCATGTTGTCTGAAAAGTGCTAAAATTTCATCCACTGAGCTAGTGGTGGTCATCAAAGGGTTAGTGTTTAAAATTACTAAAAAAATCGTCCACATACCGAAAGACTTTCAGCTCCTTTGCATCGTCAAGTTCTTGAGCCAATTCTGTGTCAAAGGAAGCTAAAAACATGTTGCACAACACTGGAGCGACACAAGAGCCAATGCAAATTCTTTTTCGCTGAACATAAAGATGGCCATCATTCAATACAAAAGTCGAGGTGAGATAAAATTCTAACAGCGTCATGAAGTTATCTAGAGATATGCCTGCGGCCCTCTCAAACGCTAGAACTCCGTTCGTTTCAATACAGGTTCTAACAATTTTAAATAGCTCTGAGTGCGGCACAGAATAGAATAGGTCTTCTACATCGACTGAGAAGCCATACGCACCACCCTGGAAGCGCTGCAAAGTCTGCGTAACGTCATTCGAGTTCTTAACTGCAAACGGGTCCCTGACCTGTACCGTGCTAAGGTGCTTAAGCAGAAATTTGCTTACGTGCAGCTGCCACGAGTCGCGTTCACTCACGATGCACCTGAAGGACATGTCCACCTTGTGTGTTTTAGCACCGAAGAACAAAGATAGGGTTGCTTGCTTGGAAACGCTAATGGCCTTAGACAGTTTTGAAAGTTCGAGATCTTTGCACAGCAGAATAGCCTTGGCCTTTACCTTAGTTGCTTGCGACTTCACTGTAACGAAGTTCTTGTGCAGAGCCTGTGTAGCTTTTTCACCAAAAGCTTTTGCTGTCAGTACCACGAAACCACCCTCCTTGTCGGCTTGCATGAGCTGTAGGTTGTTCTTCCGGAAGTACGTGACAACTTCTTTAGTAGGATCCTTAGGGTGAAGATGCGTTCGCTGAACGTTCTTGGCTTTCTGCATCAACAATGGCCTAGTACCTCTTGAAGTGCAGGCCTTGTTTCGACCAGTCAAGCCTTCAATGGGCCATGCGAAGAGGGTAAGCCGAATTTTGAAATCTGAAGTTTGTAGGCAAATCCGGTTTCTACAAGACTGTCTACGAGCGAAGTGCTTCGAGGTGGACACAGGGTGGTTTGCTCATCGCAAGTTAAAAACTTTTCATCGAGTAATCGCCCAGACAACGGAGTTTTGGTGGAGATGCACACTAAACGTTTTGCCGAAGAAACCCAGGAGGGAATCAGCTAAACCAGCCGAGCTTCGTTTGCTAGACAACGTGCAGCTACCTGAAAGAATTTCAAGCTTGCTGAAGAAAGGTCCCAAGTTCTCGGTACCACCGACCCTTCGTGCTCACGAGCTACTGGCCACCAATAGGAGGATAGCCAACTGTGCTTCGGGAGAGGATGGAGAAAGGTGCCTTTTGGATGGGGTGGACAGTCTTTCGAAGAACGTTCAGCGAACGCATCTTCACCCTAAGGATCCTACTAAAGAAGTTGTCACGTACTTCCGGAAGAACAACCTACAGCTCATGCAAGCCGACAAGGAGGGTGGTTTCGTGGTACTGACAGCAAAAGCTTTTGGTGAAAAAGCTACACAGGCTCTGCACAAGAACTTCGTTACAGTGAAGTCGCAAGCAACTAAGGTAAAGGCCAAGGCTATTCTGCTGTGCAAAGATCTCGAACTTTCAAAACTGTCTAAGGCCATTAGCGTTTCCAAGCAAGCAACCCTATCTGTGTTCTTCAGTGCTAAAACACACAAGGTGGACATGCCCTTCAGGTGCATCGTGAGTGAACGCGACTCGTGGCAGCTGCACGTAAGCAAATTTCTGCTTAAGCACCTTAGCACGGTACAGGTCAGAGACCCGTTTGCAGTTAAGAACTCGAATGACGTTACGCAGACTTTGCAGCGCTTCCAGGGTGGTGCGTATGGCTTCTCAGTCGATGTAGAAGACCTATTCTATTCTGTGCCGCACTCAGAGCTATTTAAAATTGTTAGAACCTGTATTGAAACGAACGGAGTTCTAGCGTTTGAGAGGGCCGCAGGCATATCTCTAGATAACTTCATGACGCTGTTAGAATTTTATCTCACCTCGACTTTTGTATTGAATGATGGCCATCTTTATGTTGAAATCTTGTCCTCACAGGATGCAGGATAGTTACATGAATCGGGTTAGGCGGCTGCATTCAGCTGGCTATACTAACTTTGTCGTTGTATCCGTTTCCGAAACCCTCCTTCAAAAGTTGAAGGGCACAAGAAAAAAGCAGACAGCCCATGGTCAAACGACCTATGGTTGTACCTTATGTTCATAAGGTAGCACACAACATCAAGAACGTGGCTAACAGGTACAATGTGCCTGTAGTTTTTTCTGCGCCACGAAAGTTGGCTGGCCTATGCCCACGTATTTCTAAACCACCGAGGGTCTCCACTTGTGGGAAGAAACACGCTTCGACGTATGTGGATTGTTCGGTGGGCGTGGTGTATGAAATCCCCCTTAGTTGTGGCCGGGTTTACATCGGCCAAACTGGTCGGTGTTTGAACGTCAGAGTTAGGGAACATGAACTGTCACTTCGAAGTAATTCGGCAGCACATTTGCCTGCACACTGCCATTCCTGTTCTTGTGAGGCAAGGTTTTCAAGCGTTTTTGTTCTTGCCAAAAGCCCAGATGCTCTGGCCCGGGAAATTATGGAAGCGTTTTGGATAAAGAAAAAAAGGCGACTTGTGTATAAGTGACACATCGGTGGTTTTGGGCATGTCTGAGTTTCAGTTTTGCTCTTCGTTGCTTGAATAGATATGCCTTTTCAGTGACCTCGTGTTTTTGATATGTGTGACCAGGTGGCGCAATGCGGTTTGCGCATGTGTGGTGCTGCATATATATTTCCTGCGTTTCTCCTGCGAATAAATCAGTTGCGAGTGACGCTCTTTCCCTCTGCTTCGTTCTTCTTGCGGTGTTTTAGGCGTCTGAAAGTTTTCCTCCCTTTCCTACCTTCCTTACG
>JALIZH010009022.1:0-107847 GCA_030522465.1 Rhipicephalus appendiculatus
GACGTCACGACCACGTGACAATATGGATGCAAGCACGAGCGCGTACTTAAAGGGTGCTCCGTGTAACAGGGTTGCAACAGTGTTCTTCATGTTCTATATTTAATTGTGCATAGTTTTCTACGCGCCTAAGTATATTTATCTAAAATTCTTCATATTCATAGCGTTGCTGCTACTACGCATTTCTCCTTCCTCCGACTTCTCGTTGCCTGTCGTCCGAAATGCATTTGATTGACGTTTACGTAAGACGATTCGACGTGGCGTATGGACAGAATGTTTATAACCTCCAGTATCTAAACTAAAACTCGAGGTAGCTTGCTTGAGATTATAACTTTTGGTGGACGTTTTCTTTGAAAATGAACACGTTTGTCATGTTTTTGCGTCATTTACATAGTAAGTATTATTTTTCCCTCAGGTCCAGGTGTGGTCATGGCGTATATTTTCGCAACCACGCTTGATCAAGAAAGAGACGTCAGGCTGCCTTTCTTTTTTTTTTTCCACCAATCCAAGTGCCAGCGGCAACTGTGCATGCCGTAAACAGCGTGCCACTACGTGATGCGAAATAATGGTACGAATTATGAGCACAGCTGCTTCTGTTGGATTGGACCAAAGTTGAGCGCTGCAATAAAGTTTTGCTGCGATGGTACGTATATTCCCGTTTACATATATACTAGTTTTGTTTAAACGCAAGACATTGTCTAAAGAATTATGTTGAAGTACCCGTACCGTGTTATTATAATGCACAGGATATATCCATGTGTTTGTGCGATTTTGACAATATGTACAACAAAAGTGCGGGTTAAGATTTTGGTATTTTTTTGCGCGTTCTCTGCACTGTGTTTTACCTCTTTTACATGTTTTCAGATTTAACATTACACTCTTTATTGGTGTTTGGCCAATGGCATACTCGCGAGCACACAACACGCCGAAAACATAACGTAGTAAAAATGGAGCATTATTCTAGCTAAGATCGGCGGGCATGCTTTTGCTGCGAGGTGCCGGCACAGAATAAATGAGGCAGCTCCAGTTTACGGCGGGAAGAACAAGGCCAAGATGCGCCTGGCTGTATTGCATCCAAGAGGGTGACCATAGCTTGGAATTGCTAGAAACAACACTTATGTCACTGGTGCCGGATATGAAATACGACACTTTACGCCTCCGTGCCCCAGGAAGTGCCGCGAAGCCGAGTTGCCCTCAATACGTGAATGTAGGGCTTCGCATTGCCATGCCCCTCTTTCACCGGCTGATGGTACGTCTAAGCTCGGATTTGCGCCATATTCCCAGATCCATGCACTGCGGTCACAGGGGGAGCCTGGCTTGCCGCCACCATTCGACATAGCGGGTGGCCAGCTCCAGCAGCGATACAAAGTTGTCGCCGCACTCCGGATGGTAGCGGATGCTCGTGTCAGCTTCCCAGATTCATGCTATGCGGTGACGGGAGAGCCTGGCTTGCTGCCGCCGTTCTATATTAAGGCGAAAGCCTTTAATGTCTCATGCTCACGTCCGTCCGGTGTCCGTCCGTCCGTCCACACCCCCCACTGCGCATGCGCCAACCCATTAAAAAAAATAAAACTAAAAATCTCCTCTGCACCTCTCTCTCTCTTCTAGGGCATCCCCTCCCCGCGGAGGCCACACCCCCTCACTGCGCATGCGCGTCCCCTCCCCTCTCTCCCCTCCTACGCACCCCATTTCTCCCCCTCCTACGCTCCCCCCTCTCTCCTCTAGGCATCCCCTGCCCGCGGCGTCCACACCCCCACTGCGCATGCGCGTCTTCCCCTCTCCTACGCTCCCCCTTCGCTCGCCTCGCGACGCCGACGCAGGCAGCGTCTGCTAGCGAGTTTCTTGGTTGAAAAAACCGACTGCTCACGCTGCACAACCGTTCACATATGGCAATGGATCTTGGGAATGGACCATATGGCAATGCACCTTGACCTGCAAGGTGGTGCCGGTTGGAGATTTCTCCTGTGCGTTGTCGAACGATAAAATATTCGCTGCGTGCGCGTTAACTAAAAGCGGACTGCGGGTCTCTGTGTCCAGTCCGAGTCTTCTGTCTCTTATTGCCCATTAGCAGCGATTGGGATGTTCCAGTAGGAAACCCAGGTCCATCACTGCGTGCTTTGCGCCCCCCAGGTTTCTCTCCTGTGCAACGCTGCGATGAGCGCCAGCGTCAAAGCCGCCGCCAGTGTAAGTGTTAGCGCCCGCTGCTTCGCATCTACACATGGTTCCCTTTAGCGGGAGATGGTGTAATCTTTAAGGCGAAAGCCTTTAATGTCTCATGCTCACGTCCGTCCGGTGTCCGTCCGACCTCAGTCCGGTGTCCGTCCGTCCGTCTGTCCATCCGTCTGTCTGTCTGTTCGTCCGTCCGTCCATCCATCCGTCTGCCCGCCCGTCCGCCCATCCGAGCTCTGGCACGGAGCCAGGTGGCCGCCGGGATGCGCAGACGGACGCCGGTCGCGTCGGACTCTAGAGCGCTTGCGCTTTGCTTGCGTAGCGTCGCTGTGCCCAGAGTTTGCAATCATTCTGACCGACGCCGTCTCAATGGACCCAGGCGTTCACGGAATACACTTTCCAATTTACAAAGGGTCCGTCAATTTAAGAGCTGGAACGCGGATGGCGTTTGCACGATGCGCAAAGCGCGGGAAAATACTAACGCATGCGAACGGAGGAAGATGAGTCTCGCGTCTCGCTGCGATTCGCGGTGAAAATTAAAGAAGAAAACACGCACCAATTCGGTTTGTGTCTTATCCCACTGAGAGTGTAAAAGAAAAAAAGACATGCCATAATCAGTGGAATGGCCACACGCTTTCGCCGAACACAATTTGGAATGTACAAAGTGTCCTTCAATTTTTACGGGTACTCAGCTCGAGTAGCGAAAAAAAGACCTCGCTGCACTCTGGATGCTGGTGGATGCTGGTGCCAGCTTCCCAGATCCATGCTCTGTGGTGACGGGGGAGCCTGGCTTGCCGCCACCGTCCGCCACCGACAAATATATGCGTAGACGCATATATGTGTCCGTTTGCGACGCTGCTGCTCCACGACGTCGCGCGTCTTGTGGTCTCTTGGAGTTTTCTTCGGGGCGTCGTCTGCTCAGTTGCTTGTTCACGACTCGGTTCACGACTCGGTGTGCTCGGTTCCAGAAGTGCTCGGTTTGTTAGTTCTCCGCCCAGAACAACAAGGTTTATTTAAAGACGAGAGTCTTTCTTGGGATACTTCAACGCAGAAATTTTGGTCTGTCAGTCTGTCTGTCTGTGTGTGAATGTGCCCTAAGGGAGCCTTAGGAAGGCGTCTCCGCTCTTGGATAAGGCTAACCGTACCGCAATGGCCACTGGAGTCCTGTACTAGGGACTCAACCTTACCACTGGAGTCCTGTACTAGGGACTGAACCTTACCGCGCCTTTATCTCTAATACTTACTCAATAAAGTTTTTTCAATCAATCAAACATCATGAACTGTCATATTAAACCAGACTTGCAGGCATACACGCAATTTAACACGTTACGACCTACCCCCCGAAACTCAAGACGCTCTTAGAACCTCAATGCTCAACAAATTCGAAAAAAGCTTCCCTCTTCCCGAGGACAATAGCTCAGCGGAACGGGCTGCCAAAAGAGGTAGTCAACATGTCAACGTCTGAATATATTTTCACCGGTCATTGTTTCTTACATGGGACTGCTGGGTGCTTTGTTTCTTGAATGAAATTTAGTTATGACTGAGTGTTCACTGTATTGATTATGTTATACGATGAGTGTGCTTTGCTACTTAAAACCAATAACTTTGTATTCAATAACTTTGTATTGATGGCTCACTGTACTACACTTGTTCGTGTTTATGTATTTTGTTGTTCTTTTGTCCTTATAACATGGCATTAACTCGCAACAAATCTAACGCCTTCTGCATTGTAATCAATCCAGCCTTGACGACCATGAGGCTACCGTCGGTATTGAATAAATAAATGAATGAATAAATATAGTTGGAAATAAACTGATAAATAACACGGCCACCACGCCAGCAAAGCGCATCTTTAGTAGATTTCAAGTTCACTCAACACACACCGTTTCGAAACTATCACATTCGCCAAGACGGGACAAGGTACTCATGTGCATTTGTTATAACTTATGAGGAACACTATTAATAAGCTTTAAATACTACGAGATGGCCACAGATACTTTAATTTATCTCAGTTGGCGATTGATGAGAACAAGGCAAATTGATAGTTGTCGTATTTTTTCATGCAGTTAGCAATGCGTTCCTGAGGGGCAATATCGCTGGGTACAAAAATACATTTTTAAAATCAAAGGGCCGGATGAGTGACAGATGCCTGAAAGACTTTTGAATAAAGCTTCTGTGCCAATGTGTTGAAGTTTATGAATCACTGGCGGATCATTCCTTCAGTTTTCATATACCATTGGAGACAAGTGCTTAATAAATGCTACTCAGTTCAAATATCTAGGATTAACGATAACGCAAAATTTATCCTGGAGCGTACACATAAACAATGTTTGTTCAAAGGCATACGGGAGGCTATGTTTCCTGCGAAAAAACTAGAGGGTGCAACAGTTGATGTGAAACTTACTGCTTACAAAACCTTTGTAAGGCCACTTCTTGAGTACGCGTCGGTGGTATGGAGTCCTCACCAAAATTATCTAAAGAAACAAATAGAAAAAATTCAGAGGTACGCGACGCGATTTGTATGCTCTCGGTATCGAAGGACAGATTCAGTTACAGAAATGCTCCGTTCTTCTGACCTGCATCTGTTAGAAACGCGCAGGCAGAGAAATTGTCTGAACCTATTCTTTCAAATAATGAATGGTCAAGTAAATATTAGCAAAGAAGTATACTTACTGCCACCAGGCAAACGGAGCTCAAGAACCAACCACAACAGTGCAATCCAAGCGTACATCACTCATACCGATAAGTTCAGATACTCCTTTTTTCCTAGCGTAATTGAAATGTGGAATGAATTGCCGACGTGTGTTGTGGAACAGAACAATTTGTCGAAATTTGAACAGGCCTTGGATGACTATCTGTATGAGTGTACCGCTTGATCTTGATGTAACCTGTATTTGTGTATTTGTGAATGATGTTCTTTTTTCTTTTTATTCTGTTACCGTCTCTGTAAGGACTCTCGCAAGAGAGTTGACAGTATTGTGAAATAAATAAAAAATAAAAAAAAGCAGGAGCGTTTTATTAGCTTGCCAGAATGTGCAGGACAAAAGTTACATATCTGAAATATCCCTCATTGACGCGAGCTTCCTTAGTCTGCAAGTGCAATATCATTTACAAATGCTCAATATTAGCGGCTCTGTTTTTTGCTCTTGTATTTGCAGTGGTCAATAACAAAAACAAAAAAAAAACATGGCACGACCCTCAAATTCTGTCAGCTTCTGGAGAAGGAATATTTTACGACTTGCTGTTCATGCTCACATACGGCGTCCTGATCTGTCTCTATCTGCTGTCCCGTACCTCGGAAAGTCGCGGTCTGAGTAATGCATTGCCACCGGGAAAAGCAGCGATCCCCGAAGACGAAGATGTGGTAGCCGAGTGGACTGCAGTAGAGAAAATGTGCCGTCGATCGGATAGAAACTTTGCGAAATATACGCTGGTAGCATGACGGCTGCACAAAAGCTACGGCCCGCTACAGGCTGTAAAAGAACTCTCTCTCGCCTTACGACGAGCTGAATGCTTCGGCCTGCTCGGTGTTAACGGTGCCGGAAAGACGACAACGTTCCGAATGCTGACAGCCCTTACACCAATAACATACGGAGAAGCCTTCATGAGTGATGTTGCGCTATCCGAGGAACCACGGATTGCGTACGCTGCCTGCGAAGCGCTCAACGACACTTTTAGTTTACCGTATTGACCGTACCGGGATGCGCTTGGTCCAACTAGACGTATATTATTAAATGCGAAGCATTTCTTAGCGAACTTCGGCGACTTTGAGCGTATCTATCTATCTAGCTATCTATCTAGCCGCCTACGACTTTGTGCTCTCCTGGCCGTATCGTTAATGGGATTTATGCCAAATTTGGCATGGCATAACGTGACTGTATGACGAACATAAATGGCTGGTCATATCATGAAAATCATGACTAACTTGTCATGAAAAGTATGATTTACATGCCGCGCTCATGGCGCGCTCGCGGCCGTTTCGTTAGCTTGATATACACCAAATTTGGGATTGAGTGACGTGACTGTATGACGAACATAAATGACAGGTGGTAATATGCAGATAATGACGTGCATGTCATGAACAACGTGATTTACACGCCACGCTCATGGCGCGCTCGCGGCCGTTTGGTTAGCTTGATATACACCAAACTTGGTATTGAGTGACGTCACTGTATGACAAACATAAATTACAAGTTGTAATATGGAAATCATGACATGTTATGTGCGACATGACTTGCATGCCACGCCTGCATGACGCGCTCGCGGCCATTTCGTTAGCTTGATATTAACCAAATTTGGGATTGAGTGACGTGACTGTATGACGAACATAAATGACAAGTGGTAAAATGGAAATCATGACTTGTCATGTGCGACATGGCTTGCATGCCACGCTCATGGCACGCTCGCGGCTGTTTCGTTAACTTAATATACACCATATTTGGTATGGAGCGACATGACTGTATGACGAACATAAATGACAAGTGGTAATATGGAAATCATATGTCATGCGCGACATGACTTGCGGCCATTTCGTTAGCTTGATATACATCAAATTTGGGATTGAGTGACGTGACTGTATGACGAACATAAATGACAAGTGGTAATATGGAAAGCATGCCTTGTCATGTGCGACATGACTTGCATTTGACGCTCATGGCGCGCTCGCGGCCGTTTCGTTAGCTTGATATGCACCAAATTTGGTATTGAGTGACATGACTGCATAACGAACATAAGTGGCAGGTGGTAACATGAAAATCTTGGCATGCATGTCATCTACAACGTCATTTACATGCCAAGCTCATGGTGCGCTTGCGTCCAGTTCGCTGGCTTGATATACACCAAAATTGGTATTGCGCGACGTGACCGTATGACGAACATAAATGACAGGTCCTAACATGTAAAACATGACATGCAAATTGTGTAAAGCATGATTTGCTCCTTCCTGGCTGCTTCGCATTACATCGATTCCCACAGTGCGTGGGATCTGCCGGCTTTTTAGAAATAAAACAGCTTTTGGGTGCTTCTTAGCGCCATCGTGCGGTAGCGGCCGTGATAACGGCCACTAGCATCCAAGTAAAGCCGAATCATTTTGGATCCACGTTTTACGTCGGTCTGTGTGGTTATGCGAGGTTTTGCATGTGCGTGCGCTTTTACCGTGTGTTTGGTCAGGTTGTGTACGTTTAGACCGACTGTGTTGAATCTTTCTACTGTGTCCTTTTACTGTAGCCTTGCCGTGCTGAGTTCAGCGGTGTGTGTGCACGCTATTCGTGTGGTGTAGTGTTTGCGCAGTTGGCGTAAGTGTAGCGCCTTTGTTCAGCTCGGCGTGCGCGCTTAAGATGCCTCCGACGGGTGTTTTATCAAGTGCGCGCTTGTCGGTCCTAAATTGGGCGGAAATTGAGGACCTCATCTTGTCCCATAAAGAGCGGCGGCTTTACGTTGGATGAGCTTGAAGACGAAATGAGGCGAAGCAGGGAGGCTGAATTGGTCAGGTACCGTTCCCAATGTGGGCTCCTTGACATTGATGACATGGACTCTACAACGTTCAGACTCATGTTCCGGTTCCACAAACATGACCTTAACGATCTGTGTAGTGCTCTGCTGGTGCCGCGGGAGATCACCACAGCACAAAACGTGAGGTTGTGTGGCCGAGAGGCTCTGTGCGTGTTGTTGCGGAGGCTGGCGTATCCCAACAGGTGGTGTGACTTAGAGGGGATTTTTGGGCGTCACTCCTCTGTCATGTCAAATGCTACTTTGCGTCTCATGGACCACATCCTGAGCACCTTCGGACATCTGCTGACAGACTTGAACAACCACGAGTGAATATCGCCTCCTTCACTGAGGGAATTCGCCGGCGTAAGTCAGCTCTAATATAGTACACACCTACCTGACGCAACTATAATTAGTTTTTGTGTTTATTAAGCAAGACTGCTGCTACTCTTTTTCTTTTTCTGAAGGCAGGCGTTGCATTATGCCGTGTTCTTGACTGGACAGGGGAGAGTCACTGAGCACAACTGTGGCTCGGACTCCAGATAATTTAGTGGGTATGGGAAGGTAAAACAGGAATTCTGGTGAAAGCATGTTGTCCCCTCCACCATTGAACGCTACTTCTGCTCTTGGACACCAAGTAACATATATATTGATATTTAAGAGGCGTGCCAATTGTTATTGCTCTTCTTGGCCTTCCAGTTATAACCATTAGGCTACAATAATATTTAACATGCACTTCGACCTAGCGCTTGGACTGCTACAAGTATTCCCATTTTATTACATTTGTAACTTAAGGTAGGAGGCCAAGTGTCGGGTAAATTTTTGTTTTAAAAGCGATAAGCACTAGAGATTATTAGTATACAATATAAATATATATATATATATATATATATATATATATATACTATAAATATATTATAAATGAAGTATTACTCTTTGTTAATTTTTCATATTTAAATTTTTTTAATAAAAGTGGGTCTTATGGCAACACTACTAGCTCATGTTCGACTCTTTACATTTTTTTGTGCTTTTTGTAGGGGCATAAAAAATGATGCTTTGGCCCGTGCAATGAACCAAAACAAATAAGACATGATGAACATTACAAACATAGTGATTAAATAACCAGAATAGTATGCACTAGCATTACGGGCACCTTCGTATAACAGGCCGTCATATCAAATGTTGCGGCACGATTTTGCTTATTGAGGTGCATTGCACACCTACTAATGTGATAAAGCGTGCCAAGTTTTAATGAGAAATGTTTATATTAGCAAAAGAGTTGTGACTGTTCGCGTACGGAAAAATACCACAAATGTAAGTTCTGAGAAAATCAACAAAAGAGATTTCGAACAGGTGCAGTGCTTACACCAGACGATCAGGAGCACTAAAATTATCGATATTTTCAGCCAGTTCTATCGTGAACCTTACTACTGTGTGCTTTTGCTCGAGCGGCAACTGTGAATTTTTTGTAGCATGTTTAGCAACATCAGTGCACTGACGGGGTGCTTTCGCGCTACGGTGCTGATCATTTGTGAGGCAAGCTTTTGCATTGTAGAGGCTCAGCTTGATCCGAGTTTGCTTAAAAATATCAAATCTGCTTCTGCTATCATCATTCAAATGACACACTACGTCAACAAAAGCAAATTTGGTGGTTTACAGGCTCACATACGTGTCCTTGAACGTGAACAACACATGTACCACGTTACGCGTTCATTTGGAGAGAAGTTAATTACTTTATGATTAAAAAATAACATGTTGACAATGCTTGTAGAGCATTCTTACATCTTCGCGCCTCATATAATTGCTAAATAACCAACAAAATACTATATATCAAGCTAACGATGTGATGCAGACAAAACTGCCACTTTCAGTTTCGGTTTCATAGGTGATGGGTGGTCTAACATTTTTGCTTGTATCTTTTGAAAAAAAAAACTGCGTAGACACAAACTTTTTAATAAATTACGCATATAACAAGGCGATAAACCAAAAATGACAATTTGAAAAACATTCGCTTTTTTCACTTGGCCTTAACCTTAACGCGTCATGCACAGTTAACCTGGTTTTGCAAATGCATTGTACTGTAGTGATAGTGCTGTAGTAAATAATGCATGCCCCCCCCCCCCTCACGCACTGCTTTGCATGACAGGGAAGGCTTTATCTCTAAGTATTATCCTGTGCTGTTTTCTAATGTGCAAAGATCATTTCATAGACATCTTAATGTCGCCGTATGAATGTGACTATGATTTGAAAATGCGCGCCTCGTCATTTGCTGCAGGCTGTTGAAGAAAAGGGTTTTCGCCTGCCCAATTACTGGGCCTTCATCGATGGAACTGCCCGTCCAATTTGCCGTCTCAAAAACCGCCAGGCTTGCGCGAAACGCGCAGCACAGTCACAGCGAACGCTGGGAGAACACCATTTCTAAAACCCGTTGCAATCTATCTTGGGGCTTCTAATACAAGTACGCTTGCAAGGTACCCACTACTCCATTAATTGATTGGGTGGCTGATGACGACGAAGAATTATGTCTGAGCACTTTGTAATGGGTTGGAAGCATTCAACGACCCCCTCGTAATGCAATTCATATTATGTGACGCCTGGTTACACAAATTACATTCTGTGACGCGTGGTTGTCGTTTTACTCTTCTTGTTAAGGCAGGTAGCGCAAAGACACACGGATAAAAAGCGAGGAATGAATACACGGGACAAGCACTGTCCCGTGTATTCATTCCTCGCTTTTGTCCGTGTGTCTTTGCGCTACCCACCTTAACATGAATTCCCACAAACTAGCCCAGTTATCCGTTCTCGTGAGCATCATTACTCTTCTGCCACGTTATATTGCGCATGTGAACGCGGTTCCTTGCTGACATAATGCTTGTATAGGTTTTTTGTGCGCCGGATTTTCGAGCACAGGCATGGCTCAGTGGTAGAACACTGGGCTGGCACAGAGGGGACCCAGGTTCGAACCCCGTTCCATCCTGAACATTTTTTCTAAAAGTTTTTTTTCTTATTTCGTGCGATAGCGGTTACGGACACCGGCGGCGGCGCCGGCGGACAACTACGGCACCCTTGTTGTGATCTCATAACAGCTTTCGCTGTAAAAGGAACCAGAAGCTGTACTATTCCGGCCACAAGAGAATGCACATGGTCAAATACCAATCGCTGATGTGCCCCAATGGCATTGTGTGCCAGCTTGATGGACACCACCCAGGGAGCTGACATGATGCAAGTGAGTTTTCCGTTCACCCACAACAAACACTTCACTGTCGAAGCAACTGTTACTGTAAATAAGAGGAAGCGCAGAGGTGTTCTACCACCTCTTTGTTACGAAGCCACCCCGTACCGATGGCACGTTCGTCATTAATGAAAAGAAATTCTGATGTATGTGCATGGTGATACGATATGCATTGTCACAAAGATATTTCTCTGACACAGGGGCAATGACTGCAGTCATATGTGCGACTGCATAGCACCTTAGTCGCACGTCGCTCCTATGCACTATTCATTAGCATGCAGCGACCATCAGGCGACAATTTATCAGCCTTACCACTACAGTATTGACCTAGACCGGTGCTTCAAGGCACGACAACGTTAGCCTGTGTATCTCATTTGTTTAGTTGCTAAGTGCATTTCTTGTCATGTCGCGAGTACTGAAGCAGAAATAAACAGTGGTTGTGTTTGCCTGCTCAGTGTGGCATTAGAGAAAGAATGATTTTTCAGAAAGCCAGGATATTTATGAACTCGGTGTACTTGCAGAACGGAATGCTTTGTTATATTTTATTAATAAATGTAGCACTTCGATCCCCGGTATTTATTCGAGATAGTGGGCCAGCAATTACGAAGAAACAATGCTCACGCATGAAAGCGAGGCATTGCAGTTTCTAGCTCATACACGTGACAAAAGCAAGAAAATATAGTGGCATTACAACATGCTGAAGCTACATGATTTTATGAAAGCCAAGGTCATTAAATTTGCTGTATTTATGCAAGTACAGTGTGCACTAGATATTGACACAAGGCATAGAGTTTCATGTTAAAGCAGTTTATGTAAAATCAGGTAATAAAGTAATTTTATTTACGTTCACACATTAATGAGGAAGAAAGGCAGCAGCATCTCGAAATGTTTTGACGAGATGTCCACTGTTCAGAGAAAAAGTGTACGTAATTGTTGTAAGAAACAATTACGTGTACTGAACGTTTGTTACATGCAGACGTCCCAAAAAACGAACGTTCGAAAATTGCAAGTACACGTATTTTCTTATTTGTGTGTCCCTCTTTATGCAGGAATAATCCGGGAAAGCGGAGTGTATACAAAGCTCGAGAGGCTCACCGGAAATGAAGACTTCGTGGGGTACGGCGACCCTGCGTACCCACTTCGCCCACTTCTAATGAAGGCATAGGGTGCCTCACATTTGTCACCTGCCCAGCAGGCGTTCAACTGTGGCATGAGCGCTGTTCGTGAGGTCGTAGAACGGGGATTCGGTGAAGTCGTCCCCGAATTCGCAATCTTAGAGTTAAAAAAAAACCAGAAGCTTCTGTGGCAGCAAGTGGCTGCAATGTATAAAGTTGCCACCATGCTGTCGAACTGCCACGCAACCATTTATGGCAGTCAAGTGTCCAGTTATTTCAGCCTCCAACCACCTAAGCTGCGACAATATTTGAAGCCGTGTTCATGATTACCTGTCATGTGCTTTTGCCATGCCATACAGTAGATCTTCTGCGACGATACTTTGGACCGTATAGGGTGCTTCGACGTCTCGGCACACTCGACTACGAGGTTGTCCCCGACGGCATTTCGAACTCTGAAGGCGCCGTGCGCGACCTGAAGTCGTCCATGTCGTGCGCCTCAAGCCGTTTTACGCGCGGTAGTGAACCTGAGGACTGTACTTCTTTTTTTCTTTCATTGATCTTTCTTGTGCGTTTTGTTTACTGAACTTTCTTGATTTATTGTCGCTATTTATTGTTGCATGTATTTTTACCATGTGTTCTGTTCTAAGCATCGGGATGATGCCTTTTCAGAGGGGGGCATTGCCACGTGCGTTTCTTTTACTGTGTTCGGTTTACGCCCACAAAGACTGTGAACAAACCGCGCCTGCAGTGTTCGAGAAGGTTCACGATTCTAGTAGATCATTTTGTTAAGTTGCTCGCAAGACGCGAACACCCAAGATTATTCGAGAGCTTGCGCGACGACCAGAGATAAGACAAGAATGTTCGACGCGTGAGTTATAAAAGCCGGCGCGTTCCAACGATGTTCAGTTCATCGACGGCCGACGCTCTGTTCGCCGCTATCAGTGCAGTGTGTATTGCTGTAATCTGACTTTCTGTTTACCGGCCACAAGTTCGGCCCAAATAAATAGTTTCATTTTGAACCTACCGACTGCTGCCTTCGTCGACGTCACGACCACGTGACAATATTCTCACTACGTAATGAAGACATGACTTTTCCACTTCTTTAATGGGGCATGAAGTAATCGTGATGTAAATGTTAAGAAATAATAGAGGACAGAAAGATAACTTGCCGTGGGCAGGGAACGAACCTGCGACCTTCGAATAACGCGCCCGATTCTCTACCAACTGAGCTACCACGGCTGCTAACCCCGTGTACACATTACGGGGTATATATGTGCATTTAAGCGTGGGAATGTCAATCAGTGCCGCCAGTAGCCATGACGGCAAGCGTGGAACACTCTTTTTTCTGCCTGTTTGGTGTCACGTACTACGTGACACCAAACACGTACTTTCTGAACTCGCATGAACAGATGTTTATATGGTGCCAAAGTAGTACACTGAAATGGTGGTGTTCAATATGGAAGCCAAGACTTGCTCAGCATACATGGCGACTTTGCATGTATATTCAATTTTGAAGTGCACAATAAAATATCACTTATAACACAAACAATGAATACAGTGTTTTTAATATTGCACCTGTGCTTACATGTATGCAACATGACTGTGCTTACGCCACTTCCAACATCTACTGCATATTATTCTTTGGCAGTAGGCCCTGCAGAATGCCTATAAATGCCTCCTGCTGCGCAACAAGAAGACGACGTTCTTCAGCCCGTTCTCGCCTCTCTTCTTGTTTCTCTTCGGCCCGCATGTGCATTTCTTCTTTCCTCTCTTCTGCCCGTGCTCTGCGGTCCTCTTCCCTTTCATGGGCCATCATCATTGCTTGCTCTTCCTCCTAAGTTAGCCGTTTCTCTTCAAAAGCGAATTTGCTCTCCTCAAAGGCAAGCCTACATGATTCGAGATGCATGTCTTTTTCTTTCATTATCACCTCGTGCTTCATTATTTTCGGCAAAAAAGGCGTGATCAGCCTGTTCTTCCTGTCTTTTTCCTGCATGGTGGTAGGCATCAAAAAAGAAATGAGGCGGTTTTTGCAAGGCACTTCTCAGAATTTTTGCTCCATCGTGTTGCACTTTCAAAGTTATATCTACATTATGGCTTTTGCCTTACGATATACACTTACTAATGTCAAGGTGATTCCTTGCTTTAATATCAAATGTTTTGTTTTGGCAGTGTTGTGTTAAAATTCATTAGCACTAATGAATCACTTGCAACTGCTGGTGACACCGTGAATGTACAAAACACACATTTGGATAACGTTACCTCCTTGAGTACACCGGTGCAATTCCATGTCAGACGGAACATGCCATCGAACCCTTTTGGGCTCCACTGAAGCTGCTTTCTCGTTCATTTTACTTTGGTTATCGTTACTTTTTGCTGCATTGCAAACACGAACCACATGTCAGTACGTGTAGGAGTGCGCCTAGTATATCAGCCATTCTTGTTCATACTTGATATCTTAAATAAGAGAGAGCTCAGCTAGTCACCATGTATTCATGCTAAGAAGACAGGGTGTGTGAACACAGGCACGGGAGAAAAGACACCAGAAACGCCGTTAGATGTTTTGACATGTCTATTGTTTCTGTGTTTGCATACCCTGTCCTTCTAGTATTAATATCTATGCACATGACACTCTCCACCACCTTTTACTTGAGTACATGTCAGGCGCATAGCCAGGAATTTTTTTCGGGAGAGGCCCACTTGTTAAAGGCTCTGAAAAACACCTACTTCAATTATTTATTCTCTGTAAAACACCCCCCCCTCCATCCAAATTTCGAGGGTGGGGCTACGGCACCTCCATCTGGCTACGGGCCTAGTACATATCGTTACTTATTCATTGTGTTGTCTCACTCCAACAAACTATGGTGAGGTGCTTTCGCTGTGTTGCGGCTGCATTATTTTGAGGTCAACTCGAAACAGTGCTGAGTGGAGTCCACTCACCACTGATTGAAGTAAGAGTTTGCCACTTTGGGTCTGCCCCTGTAACTGGCATTCGTGCAGGAATGATTGTCCTGCCAGTACGTGCACTCTTTTTACAGCTCCAGATGAATCGCATGCAAATTTCGTCACACCAAAATTGCAATATCGCTTATTATACCGAAAATAAAAATATCTACCACGCCTGGGGTAGCTTGGTGGGGCTTGAGAATGCGTAGGTTCGGCGCTCCTACACCCTGATGTTGCGGAGACAGCCTCTGCAGGCTCGGTATCCGCGTCCCTTGGCAGTTCGGCGCTCCTACGAGCCGCTCTTGCAGGAGTCACCGCTATATCTCCAGATCGAGCATGTGTAGCTGCAGCCGACTGGGGTTCTGTGGAAGCCGGCCGGTCTATGCTTATCGCACTTTCGCTTACGATGTCGTCCCATTTTCTGTCGTCGTCATCAGGAGTCACCATACGAGTCAGCAGCTGCGCCGGTGTAGCGTCGGCAGTGGGGCCTGCAAACAGAGCACACATGAGCGCATTTCAATGTGGTTGGCTTCCCTCATTTAAGGTATATCACCACGTTTAAAAACGCATTTAAAAAAAAAAGATGGTGTTTGGGATTTCATTGTTTCAAGCTCCCTGTCCATTCAAGAACATTTAGGCAAAGGAATTATATTGTTATCTTGAGCGAAACTTATGGTCACTTTTTCAACCCCTGATGGACGCATCTCAAACCGAAACTGAAGTCATCCGATTTCACAACACCTACCATTTCATCAAAAGTATTGACACGTGTATATACGTAAAAGACAATGGATATGTTTTGCAGACTCCGGCTAGTGGGACTGTAGGTTTCAGGGAGAAAGACGAAGAAGACGTTCTCTGTACAGTTGTTCATGTCTTTTGTTCGCGTTGCATCGCGACACTGGTGGAGGTGCTTGGTATCGATCCCAGTACAACAAGACGCCGTAAAGCCGACCAGTCGTAACACCGACGAAACTGTGACCACAGACCTTACCGTTCTTGTGGACGGACAGCAAGTAACAGCATTAGTCGACACCGGTGCTGACTTTTCGATTATAAATGAAGACCTCGCCGTACGCCTCAAGAAAGTAACGACGACGTGGACGGGACCTCACCTAAGGACGGCAGGCGGCCAGCTGTTGATGCCTGTCGGAAGGTGTACAGCGACACTCGAGATCGGTGGCTCGTCTTTCGTGGCGACGTTCGTCGTTCTCCCCTCATGCTGCAAAGACTTAATTATTGGGATGGATTTCTTGAGAGAATACGGCGCCGTCATCAATATCCCAGAATGTTCAATTACGTTCTGCAACAGCCCTGATTTATTCGACTGTTCAGGCTCGATACGTAACCCTTTACGTATAACTGATGATAATGTGGTCATCCCGCCACGGTCATGCACTCATGTTTCGGTGGAAGGGCACGCACCGTTTGACGGCGAGGGCATTACCGACCAAATCAGCTCGCTGCTCTTTAGCCATGGGATTTCAGTCGCATGAGGTATTGTCCGTGCCACTGCTGGACGCACGAACTTGCTCCTCACCAACATCAGTGCTGAGCGCCGGCACCTTCCGAAGGGCACAGCCGTCGCTTACTTCGACAATATCGTAGAAGTACAAGGCAGTTTATCGGTACTGGACGAAGCGCCTAAGCAAGGATCAGAACCCGCTCTTGACGTTGGTACTACTTTTCCAAAGGACGACCGAAAGAGATTTCTTCAGCTGCTAGCCGAATTTTAGGACTGCTTTTGGCTTCCATATCGAAAACCATCATTTCAGTGTACTACTTTGGCACCATATAAACATCTATTCCTGCGATTTCAGAACGAGATTGCTCAGCATACATGGCGACTCTGCATGTATATTCAATTTTCAAGTGCACAATGAAATATCACTTATAACACAAACAATGAATACAGTGTTTTTAATATTGCACCTGTGCTTTCATGTATGCAACATGACTGTGCTTACGCCACTTCCAACATCTACTGCATATTATTCTTTGGCAGTAGGCCCTGCAGAATGCCTATAAATGCCTCCTGCTGCGCAGCAAGAAGGCGACTTTCTTCAGCCCGTTCTCACCTCTCTTCTTGTTCCTCTTCGGCCCGCATGCGCATTTCTATATCACTTATAACACAAACAATGAATACAGTGTTTTTAATATTGCACCTGTGCTTACATGTATGCAACATGACTGTGCTTACGCCACTTCCAACAACGGCCGCAGCATCAATGTGCAGAAAGTGAAGCCCTAAAAGGGTCAATCCGCCTGCGGCGCTGCGATCGGTAGTCTGCAATGTGTCGTCGTTTGAAGACTTGCGCGCGGCTTCACGACCGTACTTTTGTCTCGTGCACGTACATCTAATGCCACTTCATAACAATCAGCGATGGGAAGAGGCAGTGTCGTGTCATGACCTATTTCGGTGCTGTATGCGAACATTTGTAGTATAATGGGAAAACGCGACGATTTTGATGATATTATCGATTCCTGTGAAGTCTACGTAATTGCTGTAACGGAGACTTGGTTGAATGCTCACGTTTGCGATAACAAAATCTTTACTTTTTCGAAGTCGTTGAACATTTATCGCTGCAATTGGGATGAAAGACAAGGCGGTGGTATACATTGCTTGCCATGTCAAAGCGTTTAAGTCTTATAAACATCACGTCTACATTGGAAGTGATATGACGTGGGGTGGCTGTGGATAATAAAACGCGTTTTTGGCGTCTGTTACCGCCCCCCCAGATACAGAAATCCGCTTTGTTCTGGAATTTCACGGTAACATCAATGAAATTAAAAATGCGGTACCCATCAGCCTCGATAACTATTCTCGGTAACATTTAGCCACTGTCCCATTTGAGATTCCGACAAAAGTCTTTGTAATGTCAGTTCGGCCACTTAACTGTTATCTGGTACGAGAATACTTTATAGATGAGGCCATATTTTTTCAGGCATGTTTATCAGCTTTGCTATAACAATCAACTTAAAAGGGAAACACTGTGTTCACGCTACACTACCTCTAGGCTTTTTTGTTTCGTTTTGTTTATGCAGCATGCTGCTACTTCATGGTGCATGTTATTTGACCTTTTTCAGGAAATATTCTTCAGCTTGTGCATGCTAACACAAGGGATCCCGAATTTTTTATGCATTGTTTTCAGTGCCTAGATCTTCTGTGGCTTCACGAAGCACCACAGAAGTGCCTGTGCCAAGGCAAATTGGTGAGTTTTCCTTACACACTTACCTCTTTCTTTTCAACGCTTATGAAGATTGTCACTGTTGCTGTCCGAAAATTTGGTTTGTGCTCACTTGGCCTCACCATTATAGCCAACTACATTAACTGTAACACTTTGCGAGCACTTAATAGCTTATGTTTAGTGCTCACAGACATTTTTATGACATGCTGTAGCCTTCGTGCACGTACAGAAATACCTCGTTTACTCAAAGTAGCAAGAACCAGAAAACGTTTTGAGACAAATGGATTTTCGAGGTAAGCAAAGTAGAGTGAAGCAAGACCGAAAGACGAACTAGTTAGTACATGAACATCTTAAGAACCTTCGAGCGCTTGTGTTGTTCGCTCTGTTTATTCCCTGTTTTAGTTCGCTCTCGAAGGTTCTTAAGACAAACTACAGTGTCTATGTTGACTCTTCGTAAAGGTTTTAAAGAATAAATAGAGACATAGCAGAGCTCTCAACCAGCTGCTGTTTGCGGCACGGCTTTTTCATTTAGTGCAGAAACAACGACTAAGGCTGGCCTGCTCTGCGGTAACGTGGCCATTTAAAGTTCAGTGAAAATGTGGGGTGCATGACAGAGAGATCAATATGGTTGTATAATTTTGTATTCAGGATCCAGCGCAGCCACCGTATCCCATACTGCATCTGGGTTGCTTGTGCCCCGGCAGCGCAGTAAGGTTTTTTTGTTGCATTTACTATCATCTGAAGTTTAACATATGTGACTGGTACTTGTTTGATTACATAATTTAGATGTACTATTCGTGATGAGACGCTGTATACATTTTTTACTTTATCAGCAGCCATGCAATGTTCTCTATGTTGTATGCTTCATCAGATGCATGATTCACAAAAAAACGCAGTTTTAATGTAAGAAGAAAGCTACTTGCATTCATGAGAACTCACAGACAATAATACCATGGAAAGTATAGGGGATGGTATTAGTAGTAAATGTATTGTAAATATGAAGAAAGAAAAGTGGACGAAAAGATAACTTGCCGTGGGCAGGGACCGAACCTGCGACCCTCGAATAACGCCTCCGATGCTTTACCCACTGAGCTACCACGGCGGCCAGACCCCCGTCCACTTTATGGAGTATATATGTACATTTAAATGTGGGAGCCCCAGTCAGCGCCACTATCCATGATGGGGAGTGTGGAACACTTTTTCTGCCTGTTGGCGTCACGTAGCACATGGTCTTATTACGAGCTGGCAGCTGACCAATAATCCCTTGCATACTACTTGAAAGCATAAAGTCTGCCAGAACGAGATCTTCACTATGAATGAAGGAAAGTGGAAATTTTAAGGGCTCGTTTTTCCTTGGTAGACACAGTATTAGTGAGAACTAACAGGTAATAATGCCAAGGAAAGTATATGGGATGTTATTAGTACTAAATCTAATGTAATGTCCTGGAGCATGAGTTCACTGTTATGAGCTGGTGACAATCATCGGAGTCGGTGCTGCAAAAGTCATTTACCTTCCACTGTTCTTTGCTGAGCTAGATAGTGTTCTGGAAAATAAATTTAGCCAATAATATGAATGTCAAAAAGACTGCATTTATAGTAGGCCATAAATATGATTACAGCGTGGCAGTGTGCGGTCTTTGTTCCACTATTTAGCCACTGTCCCATTTCAGATTCCGGCAAAGGTCTTGCTGGTGTCAGTCCGGCCTCTTCACTGCCATTTCGTAAGAGAATATTTCATAGATGAGGCCTTATTTTTTCAGTCATGTTTTCAGATTCGTTAAAGCAATGAAGTTACGAGGGAAACCGTATGTTCACGCCAAACTACCCCTAAGCTTTTTTTTTTTGTTTCGTTTTGTTTATGCAGCAGGCTGCCACTTCTACGTTCATGTTATTTGACCTTTTTCAGGGAATATTCTTCAGCTTATGCATGCTGACACACCAATCCGCAATTTTTATGCATTGTTTTCAGTGCCTACAACTTCTGTGGCTTCACGCAGCACCACAGAAGTACCTATGCCACAGCCAGTTGCTGAGTTTTCCTTACATACTTGCCTATTTCTTATGAACACATGTAAAGATTGTCACTCTTGATCTCTCAAAATTTGTTCTCTTGGCATCACCATTATACTCAACTACACTACCTGTAACACTTTGCAGACCACTTAATTGCATATGTTTAGAGCTCACAGTCATTTGTATGACATGCTGTAGCCTTCGTAGAAGTAAAGAAATACCTCGTTTACTCAAGGAAGCAAGAACCTGAGAAAGTTTTTAGACAAATGGATTTTCGAGGTGAGCAAAGTAGAGCGTCTATGATGGCTGTTCATAAAGGTTTTAAAGAAGAAGTGGAGATATACCAGAACCCTCAACCTGCTCCTGTTGGCGGCATGGCTTTTTAGTTTAGTGTAGAAATGACTAAGGCTAGCCTGCACTGTGGTAACACTTATTCCGAGCTAGGTGTCCTCGAGTTGTTTCATACATTGCATGTACTGACTCGTCCCGCCGCATCAGTAAACGGAGCATGTTTCTTGTTTTTGGCTGATGTCAACATCCCGTCAGTAGTTGCATCGACACTTGCTCTTTAACCGGGAGCTCGCTTCGACACCATGTATTTTTCACTTGACGAAATGATCAAACTTGGTGATGTTGCTCGTGAGATCATTGTAGCCCACCTCACAGTCCAAGGCATCAGCCTCCTCTAACAATGTTGCGGTGACTGGTAAGCTGCTGTACAAACAATACAGTCCCTTGAGGAGTGCCGCTTCGATGAATCGAAATTTTGAGCCTTCAATCCACTTCTTTGATTAGTGATACCTTTCTTCGCAGCGTCAGTGACTTGCTTTGCTTTCGCGGTGTTATTCTCGCCAGACCAAACACCAACGAAAAAATCTGTGCCATGTGTGTTGCATAACAAATAGTCACAGTTTCACCCCAAGAGCGAAGCAATGAATGCGATAGCAACAAATTGGCATTTCAAGCGAAGAACGGCAATCAGATCGAAACTTGGACCGCACTGCTCAAGCGCGAAGGGCGCACGAAACATACGCACAGGTATACACAGGACGAGCGCGAACTCACAAGTGTCACACTTGTTGCTTCCCTGTGTTGGAACAGCTCACTTCTTTCGGAAACTCGGCCCCTGCAGCGAGCGAAGTGACCTTCGTGCGCTCTGTAACCTAAACGCAACCTTCCCGGCGAAACCACACGTCGTACAACTGATCCCATCCCCCCAACGCGCACCCGGGCAAAAGCGACTACGCCTTGCAGGCCAAAGGGCCAAAGTACAAGTTTTGGTAGCCAACGCGTCGCAATGAGTTGGGCGCCGAGCGCGCACTTTGCGCCATCTCGCTGGTTTGCTAGTAAGGCAGAGAACAAGCTGATATTCCCCCGAGATCTGCGTACCGCCAGCGGCGAATGGTGTATATAAATAGCTCGCCTTTATTATGCTGTAGCATGTGCGCTCCTGTGGCGTAGCGGTTAGCGTCGCGCGCTGCGGAGCGAGAGGTCACGCGTTCGATTCCGCGCGTCGAAAAACATTTTCCTGAATTATTTTTCTTTGTGGCTTTTATATACTGTAGGGAAGCTTTGGAACTATAGAGTGGGACGTCCTCTCCGGCGTCTTCTAGTGGGTCGCCCTCTTCGAAGAGAAAGAGCAGCTCGCGCTGAGAGTCCGTGCCTGGCCGTGGCTGTCGCTGACGCATTATCGCTGAGTGTCAGCAAATAAACACCTTAACAAATTGGTGGAGAGTGCTGTGCTCTCATTCGATGCCTGTGCAGCTTCGATCTCGTACCGTGCCATCTACCATGCCCCAAGAGGCTTCCCAGCAAGGCCTCCCCCCGTGTCGTCCCCTTGTCCCGGTGTCCCACGCATCCGCGATGCACCCATCTTCACTGGCGCCGATGGCACCGACGTGGAGGACTGGCTCGCACTTTACGAGCGCGTGAGCGTCCCCAACAAGTGGGACGACGGCAAGTTGACCAACGTGGCATTCTACCTTGCGGGAGTAGCAAGCTTGTGGTATGACAACCACGCGTCCGATTTCAAGACCGCTGTCATCAATGTTTTTAGCCGCCCTGCCGTTTGTAAGCTGCAAACTGAACAGTGCTTTCGCGAACGTGCTCAGCAGGCCGGTGAGTCATTCACCAGTTATATCGAAGATGTCCTCGACTTGTGCAAGAAAGCCCACGAAACCATGTCTGAGTCTGAGAAGATCCGAAACGTCATGAAAGGTATTGACGACGATGCCTTCACCATGCTGCTCGCCAAAAACCCTGTCACAGTGGCCGAGGTCATAACACTGTGCCAGAGCTACGAGGAGGTCCACCGGCAGCGTTCGATGACCCGTCGCTCCCCTTCACGAGATGCAGAGCTTGCTGGCTTGGTGGCTACCGCTGACCAGGCGGCGGTCGCAGGTTCGGATCCTGCCGGTGGCATGTTATCTTTTCGTCCACTTCTCTTTCTTCACATTTACATTACAATTACTTCTAATAACGTCCCCTATACTTTCCTTGGCATCATTGTCTGTTAGTTCTCATTAATAATGTGTTTAACAAAGCAAACGAGCCCTTGAGTTCACACTCCTTTCCTTAGTTCATAACGAGGGTCTCGTTCTGGCAGACTTGTTGCCTTCAGGTGGTATGCGAGGGATTATTAGTCAGCTGCCAGCTCGTAATAAGATCACGTGCTACGTGACGCCTACTGGCAAAAAACAGTGTTTAACACTCGCCGTAATGGCAACAGGCGGCGCTGACTGACGCTCCTACGTTTAATGAACATATATCCCCTATAAAGTGGACGGGGGGATGACAGCCACCGTAGCTCAGTGGTAGAGCATCGGACGCGTTATTCGAAGGTCGCAGGTTCGGATCCTGCCGGTGGCATGTTATCTTTTCGTCCACTTCTCTTTCTTCACATTTACATTACAATTACTTCTAATAACGTCCCCTATACTTTCCTTGGCATCATTGTCTGTTAGTTCTCATTAATAATGTGTTTAACAAAGCAAACGAGCCCTTAAGTTCACACTCCTTTCCTTAGTTCATAACGAGGGTCTCGTTCTGGCAGACTTGTTGCCTTCAGGTGGTATGCGAGGGATTATTAGTCAGCTGCCAGCTCGTAATAAGATCACGTGCTACGTGACGCCTACTGGCAAAAAACAGTGTTTAACACTCGCCGTAATGGCAACAGGCGGCGCTGACTGACGCTCCTACGTTTAATGAACATATATCCCCTATAAAGTGGACGGGGGGATGACAGCCACCGTAGCTCAGTGGTAGTGCATCAGACGCGTTATTCGAAGGTCGCAGGTTCGGATCCTGCCGGTGGCATGTTATCTTTTCGTCCACTTCTCTTTCTTCACATTTACATTACAATTACTTCTAATAACGTCCCCTATACTTTCCTTGGCATCATTGTCTGTTAGTTCTCATTAATAATGTGTTTAACAAAGCAAACGAGCCCTTAAGTTCACACTCCTTTCCTTAGTTCATAACGAGGGTCTCGTTCTGGCAGACTTGTTGCCTTCAGGTGGTATGCGAGGGATTATTAGTCAGCTGCCAGCTCGTAATAAGATCACGTGCTACGTGACGCCTACTGGCAAAAAAGAGTGTTGCACACTCGCCGTAATGGCAACAGGCGGCGCTGACTGACGCTCCCACGTTTAATGAACATATATACCCTATAAAGTGGACGGGGGGATGACAGCCACCGTAGCTCAGTGGTAGAGCATCGGACGCGTTATTCGAAGGTCGCAGGTTCGGATCCTGCCGGTGGCATGTTATCTTTTTCGTCCACTTCTCTTTCTTCACATTTACATTACAATTACTTCTAATAACGTCCCCTATACTTTCCTTGGCATCATTGTCTGTTAGTTCTCAATAATAATGTGTTTAACAAAGCAAACGAGCCCTTCAGTTCACACTCATTTCCTTAGTTGATAACGAGGGTCTCGTTCTGGCAGACTTGTTGCCTTCAGGTGGTATGCGAGGGATTATTAGTCAGCTGCCAGCTCGTAATAAGATCACGTGCTACGTGACGCCTACTGGCAAAAAAGAGCGTTTCACAGTCGCCGTAATGGCAACAGGCGGCGCTGCCTGACGCTCCCACGTTTAATGAACATATATACCCTATAAAGTGGACGGGGGGCATGACAGCCACCGTAGCTCAGTGGTAGAGCATCGGACGCGTTATTCCAAGGTCGCAGGTTCGGATCCTGCCGGTGGCATGTTATCTTTTCGTCCACTTCTCTTTCTTCACATTTACATTACAATTACTTCTAATAAGGTCCCCTATACTTTCCTTGGCATCATTGTCTGTTAGTTCTCAATAATAATGTGTTTAACAAAGCAAACGAGCCCTTAAGTTCACACTCATTTCCTCAGTTGATAACGAGGGTCTCGTTCTGGCAGACTTGTTGCCTTCAGGTGGTATGCGAGAGATTATTAGTCAGCTGCCAGCTCGTAATAAGATCACGTGCTACGTGACGCCTACTGGCAAAAAACAGTGTTTAACACTCGCCGTAAAGGCAACAGGCGGCGCTGACTGACGCTCCCACGTTTAATGAACATATACACCCTATAAAGTGGACGGGGGGATGACAGCCACCGTAGCTCAGTGGTAGAGCATCGGACGCGTTATTCGAAGGTCGCAGGTTCGGAGCCTGCCGGTGGCATGTTATCTTTTCGTCCACTTCTCTTTCTTCACATTTACATTAGAATTACTTCTAATAACGTCCCCTATGCTTTTCTTGGCATTATTGTCTGTTAGTTCTCATTAACAATGTGTTTAACAAAGCAAACGAGCCCTTAAGTTCGCACTCCTTTCCTTAGTTCATAACGAGGGGTCTCGTTCTGGCAGACTTGCTGCCTTCAGGTGGTATGCGAGGGATTATTAGTCAGCTGCCAGCTCGTAATAAGATCACGTGCTACGTGACGCCTACTGGCAAAAAAGAGTGTTGCACACTCGCCGTAATGGCAACAGGCGGCGCTGACTGACGCTCCCACGTTTAATGAACATATATACCCTATAAAGTGGACGGGGGGATGACAGCCACCGTAGCTCAGTGGTAGAGCATCGGACGCGTTATTCGAAGGTCGCAGGTTCGGATCCTGCCGGTGGCATGTTATCTTTTCGTCCACTTCTCTTTCTTCACATTTACATTACAATTACTTCTAATAACGTCCCCTACACTTTCCTTGGCATCATTGTCTGTTAGTTCTCAATAATAATGTGTTTAACAAAGCAAACGAGCCCTTAAGTTCACACTCATTTCCTTACTTTATATTGTCACGTCCACGAACGGGGTTTATTGAGACACGACGGAGCGGTAGCCTCAGCGGCCTTGAGTTCGTACCGAGGTTGTCGCTACCCGAAGGCACGTCTTCTTCCTCTTCGCCTCTCTCATCCCCAGACCCACTACACACTGGTGCACATACCCAAACTACGATTGTAACATCTCTCCGCGCGCAGACGAAGCCCACCGGGCGAGTCAAAGAAGTTTCTCGAGGGATGAACGGCTTTAAACGGGCGATATGTGTAAGTTCCGTTTTTGCAGCACGTCGGCCATTGGCGTGGAGGCAACCAACGCGGTAAGTCACTTCGCTTATGCGGTTGATAACAACGTAGGGTCCAACATAGTGTGCCAGCAGTTTTTCACATAATCCACGTTTTCTCACTGGTGTCCAAAGCCACACCAAGTCCCCGGGTTCATATGTGACGTGTCGGTGTCGCCGGTCGAACCGTACCTTCGAGCGTTCTTGCGAAGCAAGTTTGCGCACATGAGCAAGACGTCGGGCCTCTTCCGCACGGCACACAGTCTCGGAAATGCAGAGATCATCGTGGTCTAAAAATGGGAAAATTGTATCGAGTGTGTAGCGTGGCGGTCGAGCATAAAGAAGAAAGAAGGGACTGTAGCCGGTAGTTTCATGCTGTGAGGTATTGAATGCGTAAATAATGAAACGGAGAACATCGTCCCACTTTTTGTGATCTGATGAGACGTACATGGACAGCATGTTCGTGAGAGTTCTGTTTGTGCGTTCAGTAAGGCCGTTCGTTTGAGGGTGATATGGCGTACAGTGTCGAAAACTTGAAGCACATAGACGAAGCATCTCTTCGACCACGTCCGCCGTGAACAGGCGTCCACGATCACTGATAACGACCTTGGGAGGTCCGTGTCGGAGAATCACAAAGCATAGCATGAACATGCACAGATAACGTGCAGTAGCCGATGGTATAGCTGCCGTCTCACAGTATCGTGTCAGATGATCGGCGCACACGACAATCCAACGATTTCCGTTGGAGGACCGCGGAAAGGGACCAAGGAGGTCAATTCCAACCTGCTCAAATGGAGTTCTTGGAGGCGGCACAGGGTGTAGTCGACCAGGAGGAGTACTTGTAGGACGCTTGCGACGTTGACATTCGTTGCAGCTAGATACGTATTGTTGCGTGGTCTGACGCATCTTGGGCCAGTAAAACCTTTCTTGAAGGCGGTAGAGTGTCCTCGTTGCTCCTAAATGTCCGGATGTTGGATCATCATGCATGGCTCTCAAAATGGAAACGTGGAGACTCTTCGGGACTACCAGAAGGTATCGCGAACCTGCAGTAGAATAGTTCTTCTTGTAGAGTAGCCCGTCGCGTATGCAGAAACGAGTGGCCGATGAATTTCGTCCGTTAGCAAGGAGTTGCTGTAAGGTACTGTCCTTTTGCTGCTCAGTCCTAAATGAATTCTTGTCGGGAAATCCTGGCTCCAATGATGCGACGTACCCGTCGAAGTTGTCCGCGTCACAGTCAGTCGTGGGAAGCGGCAGCCGCGAAAGGCAGTCTGCATCAGCGTGCCGGCGACCACTTTTATATGAAACTGTAAAGTCGTACTCCTGTAGACGAAGTGCCCAACGTGCGAGTCGACCGGATGGATCACGCAGATTGACCAGCCAGCACAGAGAATGGTGGTCTGTCATGACGGTGAAGGGGCGTCCGTAGAGGTATGACCGGAAGCGGTGTACTGCGAAGACCACTGCAAGACACTCCTGTTCCGTAACGGTGTAGTTACGCTCACACTTGCTTAGGGAGCGACTCGCGTACGCCACAACATGTTCTTTGGTATCGACGCGTTGAACCAAAACAGCCCCGATACCAACGCCACTAGCGTCCGAGTGTACTTCTGTCGGAGACATAGGGTCGAAGTGTCGGAGAATCGGATGGGAAGTCAATCGGAACTTGAGTTCACGAAAAGCGGACGCACATTCCGGGGTCCATTCAAACCGTATGCCTTTTTGAAGCAGGTTCGTCAGTGGTTGTGCGATGTCAGCGAATGCAGGAATAAAGCGGCGGAAGTACGAACATAGTCCCAGGAAGCTCCGTAGTTCTTTAACTGAGCGAGGCTGGTTGAAGGCTTCCACTGCAGCAGTCTTCGCTGGATCAGGTCGTATGCCCTCTTTGTCCACCAAGTGGCCTAGAACGAGTGTTTGGCGCTCTCCAAAATGGCATTTCTTTGAGTTTAACACCAAACGTGCTTTGCTTAGGCAATCTAGCACAAGGTCGAGACGTGTGTTGTGCTCACGGAACGTGCGGCCAAAGATCACTACGTTGTCCAAGTAGCACATGCAGACTTCCCATTTTAAACCGCGCAAGATGTTGTCCTTGAAGCGCTCGAACGTGGCTGGCGCATTACACAGCCCGAACGGCATCACATTAAATTCGAAAAGTCCGTCTGGTGTTACGAATGCCGTTTTTTTCCTTATCTTCCTTGTGCATTGGTATCTGCCAATATCCTGACCTCAAATCGACAGACGAAAAGTAAGAAGCCGATGAAAGGCAATCTATAGCATCATCGATCCGTGGAAGGGGATATACGTCCTTTTTGGTGATGGCGTTGAGGCGACGGTAATCAACGCAAAATCGCCAGGAACCATCTTTCTTTTTAACCAGGATTACTGGGGCTGCCCAAGGACTGCACGATTCTTGGATAACGTTTTTCTTTAGCATGTCACGAACTTGTTCATTGACAACCTTGCGCTCCGTAGGTGATACACGGTACGGCTTCTGTCGGATAGGTCGATTATATCGCGTATCAATGGGGTGCTGTATACGAGAAGGAGGTATTGATGGTCGATCCTCCTTCTGGGCAAAGTCGAACACTCCGGAGTGTTTCGTGAGAATACTCGCCAATTCACGACGCTGGTTTGTGCTTAGCGCTTTGTTGATCATAGCCATAATTGAGGAGTCTATGGCGTGCACATTATCAAAATTAGACTCATCCGGGGAATCGCGGCTCTCGGCAAGGTTGGCAAGAGAAAATACTTGCTGTTCACGAATCACCGCAAGCTTCATGCTCTCCGGCAGTATCGTGGCTTCTTCGGAACAGTTGATGGTCCATAAGCTAGTGCGCCCTTGAACAACTGACAGCGTACAATAAGGTATCAGAACGTTCTTCTTCATGCAACTGAGGTGAATGGGCTCTACGGTGGCGTCAAATGTTTTGTCGGTTGTAGGACAGCATGTGACTGGGACACACATTGCTGACAACGCCGGGACAACGGTATCCATGCACACGCAAAGGGCACTTTCGTGACAAGGCGGGTATTCCATAAACGCAGACGTAATGCTCGAATCGACGGTAATTTCTCCCGTTCGGCAATCAACATTGGCACCGCACAGCTTCAGGAAATCCAGGCCGAGTATTACGTCATGCGTTGCATGAGGTAGAACTGTGAACTCTGCGTTAAATACATGACCACCCAAGCTAACTTCTACACTGCACACACCAACAGGATGAAAGAGTTCACCACTCACGCCACGAAACGTATCGGTACGGTCCCAGCGGAACATCACTTTTCGACCAAGGAGGCGTTTGAACGCGAAACTCATCACTGAAATGGTCGCTCCCGTGTCCACTAAGGTCATAGTTGAAACGCTGTCTATCCACACACACACCTTCTTCTTGAACATGCAAATTGACGGAGGTATTTCTGTCGAAATCGTAGGATGTCCAGCGACCTCACCTCCAACGGCCGCGTCGACTAGTTTTCCGGAGGGGGGTGACGGGCATCGGCGCCCAGGAGACGGCGACCGGCTTCCGCGAGGAGCAGGTGGTGGTGTCAAGCTGCGATCAGAGGCCGGAGAGGGGTTTCGCAGCATCCCTGGTCTTTGGTTGGCCCAGCTTCCCGTGAACGTGTAGGCACTTGAAACACGAGGTCGGTCAGATGTCGGTGGTCGGTGATACCGCGGCGGCTGGCGCCGATGGCAGTACCTCGCAATGTGGCCCTCGACGCCACAGCTGTAGCACACAGGCAGAGGACGTTCAAAGAAATGCTGTTGAGAACGCTCAGCCGCAAAGGGTCGTCTCACCGAATGCGGAGGCTCAGCAGTCTGGACTGGAGCTGTCTGTCGCTGTGTGCCGCGACCGGAACGAAAGCGTTGCCCATATTGTTGTTCAAAGGCGAATATGTCTTGACGTGGCCACATTCTTCCCGTTTCGGTGGGGTCCGCAACGCACACTGATGGTGGCAAAGGAGCACATGGTGCTACTGGCGTCGAGTGGTGAGGAGAATAGGTGACGTCGTGTCGCCGCAGTTCCTCACGCACGATTTCCCGAATAGTTGAAGCAAGATCGGCGGGCGGACTCACATCGACGCTGGCGACAGTTGTGACATTCGCCAGTCGCCCAAACTTCGGTGCAATGCGACGTGTCTTCAGCGTCTCAAATGTACGGCAGTGGCGCAGAACATTCGAGACAGAGGTAAGATCTTCTCTGCCTATCAGGAAGTTGTAAACATCTTCGGCGATACCTTTGAGAAGATGTCCAACCTTGTCCTCTTCGGACATCCGCGGGTTTATAATCTTGCACAGCTTGAACACTTCCTCTACATATGTGGTGCAAGTCTCCCCAGGAGTCTGAGCTCTTTGCGCAAGTGTCCTCTCGCCGAGTTTCTTCTTGGTGTCAGAATCACCGAAACATTTCTTCATTTCTTCTACGAAGAGATCCCACGTTGTTAAAGACTCTTCGTGATTCTCGTACCATATCAGCGCCGTTTCCGTCAGAAACAACGCCACATACTCGAGCTTGGAGACTGCGTTCCAGTGGTTGTATCGGCTCACCCTGTCGTAGTGCTTGAGCCACTCGTCCACATCTTCTCCTCCTCTTCCAGCGAACGGGCGCGGTTCCATGTAGTGACGAATAGGTGCATCCGGTGTTGACCTATGCGCGGTTGCAGCTGGCACTGAGTCTTGTCCATCATTCTGGATCATGGTGAAAGTCGTCGGTGAGAGACCGGCAAGGCGGCGGCTCCGGCGAAGTTCAAACGGTTGTGGCTCCGTGGTACGTCGACGTCGCGTACCCAGCACCTCCACTACTCTGTCACGTCTACGAACGGGGTTTATTGAGACACGACGCAGCGGTAGCCTCAGCGGCCTTGAGTTCGTACCGAGGTTGTCGCTATCCGAAGGCACGTCTTCTTCCTCTGCGCCTCTCTCATCCCCAGACCCACTACACACTGGTGCACATACCCAAACTACGATTGTAACAATATATATATATATATATATATATATATATATATATATATATATATATATATATATATATATATACACTGTAAAAGGAGGAGACAAGAGACAACTACCGTACTCTGCGCCGGCTGTTCTTATTCTGCCTCGTCTTTCTCTTTCTCCCGTTAGCTGGCCTCGTGCTAGCCGAGCCCGAGCCCCAGGGTCGCTCTTAGTCATCACACTCGGCCATGACTGCAGCATTGTCGGCGGACCTGTCGAAATATTTCTGGTGGGCGATGCTGGCTGCATCGCGGTGGTCGGTCGCGGCCACGCCGCCACTTGGCTCGTTCATCTGCCGCACGTATGTCAGGTGGACGGCTCTGGCTACCTTGAAGTGGCCTGGCTCGTCGATGCTGGAATTTCACTTGGAAGCTTGCCAAATATAATTCCGGTGGCCGACACTGGCTGTGACGTAGCGGTCCCAGGTCTCGGACGCGCTGTAGTCCGCCTTGCAATAATGCCGATGACGATGGCTCTGGTTGAAGGCACTGACTGTATTGTGGTCGCATGTTTGCGCTGGCCGCAGGATGCGAGCGATGTCGGTCATGTCTGCACCCTGCACCAAGATTGTTACGTTTTTCCAAAGGCATCTCGATCTCACTGCCTCTCGCTCCGAACTAGTCGACGCCCGGTCGACCAGTGACGGATCATGTGCAAACAACGACGTCGTTGTTCACGTGGCCTTCAGTGGCAGTATGAATGGACTGGTTCTTGTCGTGCACGGGCTCACACGCTAGGGGGACGGCGGGTGGACACCGGCTTCTTCTGGCTGGGGCGTAGGCTCAGTCATGCTTGGGTACCCGCTTGATGAAACGGACTGACCCTTGACAGATGTGGCCTCATCAATCGCTCTCACTTCTTTAAGCGACGTGTGTCTCAGCAGTGGGTGAGCGCCTGCGCAATCGGCCAATGATTGCATTGAAAGCCGACAACCATGCTTTGACTCGGCCAGAGCCTCTTCCCCAGAATTCGCAGACAGGTCAGGCTGCCGGTGTGGCTGCGCATGAAGAGGGGCCGCTCCTCTGACTGTCGCCGTTGCGAAGAGGTCGCGGGGATGTGCTCATCCGATGGTGAGTTCAGGGATTGGTTCTCCAACGGCTGCAAACGAGGAGTGGTCCCGGCGTCTGTCACAGGAGTTGTGGTGTTGCTTACCACCCAGTCGGTGACCTCAAATTGTGAGCAAGGTCTCAGTTGTGTGCGTGTCCCAGGGCAGGTTGTGACACTCTCCACAGGCGAGCTGCAGTGCACAGTTGCCGCCTAGAGGGGGTGCCCCTCCCGAGCTCCATCCTCGCTTCGGTCAGGTTAGACTTGGTGGTAGCAGCGAGGTGGTAGTCAGTCGGTCCAAAGGCAGCTATGAGTTTATTGCTCCACTCTGCCGAGGACTGCTGCCTCACGCCTTCGTACCTGTTCCACGCCGCGGTACCATTTCGAAGGCGGTCTATGGCTGTATCGTTTTAGTGATCGAGCGTGACATGATGCGGGAGTGTGATTTGAACAAGAACCATCTCTTTATTGGGCGGCATTTATATGCCGGGCAGAACGAGTGAGGGTGCGTACCCTCGCCGCACAACCATATCATGAGGGGGGCGGGTTTGACACGAGGCGCACGCTGTGCAAGATACGATACATCCTCCTTGCTGCATAAAACAATGGGAATGGAATAGTAGTACATTCGAAAAGTGTTAAGGATTCAGTCACGGCATTTGAACAAAGTTTTTGTTATAAGCTAGGCGTTGAGGCGGCTTGCGCTGTCGCTGTGATCTTCTTAGAGTTGGCGATGCATTTATGCCTGTGCTCGGCGCCGTATCACTGGGACCCGGCAAGGCCGTTGGCCCCTCTTGCGCCGTTGTAGCCTGCGCTTCATCCTCGCTGCTTTCGGGAAGGTCCGCGCTGAAGGTCTCGCTGGTTAGCAGCAAGTGTCTACGATTCCGTCGCAGGCGCCGCCCCTTTTCTGTCTTGACGTCGTAGGACCTGGGGTGTCCGGAAGGTCTGAGGACTTGAGCTTTGGTTGTCCACGCCCCTTTCGAACGTAGACGAACCGTGGCCCCGGTTTCGAGTGGCGGCAGCAGTTCTCCGCGACGGTTGGTCTGGGAGCGTTTCATGATGGCGTGGTCTGGTTCAGTCCCCATGTCCGGCAAGGTGTTGCGCAGTCTTCTGCCTTGTAATATCTCCGCTGGGGCCTGTCCGCACTGTAGTGGTGTTGTCCTGTAAGAAAGGAGACCAAGCCAGAAATCTTGCTTTGCTTCATGCGTTTTCTTTAAAATTCTCTTGATAACCTGGACGCCTTTCTCGGCCAAACCATTCGATTGCGGAAATCCTGGACTAGATGTGATGTGTCGAAAGTCGTATGACTTCGCAAAGGATCTGAAGTCATGACACGAGAATTGAGGACCATTATCAGTCTGGACTTCCAATGGTATCCCATACCTAGAAAATATGGCACTGGTTGCCTGAATAACCGAGCTCGCCGATGTGTCTCTTAGCTCTTGTACCTCCGGAAAATTTGACAGGGCGTCGTATACGCTGAGGTACGACCGCCCGCCGTACTCAAAGATATCGATGCCGACTTTATGCCACGGCTTTTTAGGTACAGGGCTCATCAGCAAAGGTTCTGGTGGCTGCATGTACGCATACTTCCTGCAAATAGCACACTTCTGCACGAATGCTGCAATGTCGGCGTTAATGCCCGGCCAGAAAACAAGCCGTCTTGCCCTTTCTTTGCATTTGTTGATGCCCATGTGTCCTTGGTGAATTTTCTCTAGGGTGTCTCCTCTCAGATCGCTGGGAATGATTACTTTGCATCCTTTCAGCAGCACACCTCTTACCTGCGTCAGCTCAGAAGAGAACGGCCGCAGCGGACCCTCTATGCGTAGCCCGTGTTCTAAATTGTACAGTACCACTTTCAAGTATGCGTCTCGACCCGTCTCTGTGGCTAGTCGTTCCCATGTTTCATTGCTGACGAGGGATGAAACGACACTCACAGCGTGCACTTCCACGTCATCGCTGCCGACGTCACCGGCAAGACTTGAGGTGGGAGCCCGTGACAGCATGTCGGCCAGGAGAAGCTGTTTTCCTGGAACGAACCGCATGTCAGTGTCATAACGCATCATTCGCAAAAAGAATCTTTGAAGCCGGGGTGGCATTACACCAATAGGTTTTTGAGCGATAGCGAGTAAAGGGTGATGATCAGTCTCTACGATAACCTTTCGGCCATACGCAAAGTGGTGAAAGCGTTCCAAGCCATAAACGATAGCCATCGCTTCCTTCTCTATTTGCGAGTAGCGCTGCTCGGTTTCGGTTAGTACTCGTGAGGCATAGGCAACCGGCTTCCATAAGTCATTGTTGCATTGGAGCAGCGCCGCTCCGATTCCAGTCTGCGATGCGTCACATGATACTTTAGTCAGTTTTGTGGCGTCAAAAATAGAAAGTACGGGCTGCCTGCTAAGGTCGACGCATAGTTGCTCCCACTCAATCGCGTGGTTTGCCGTCCATTCAAACATTGTATCTCGCTTCAGCAGGCTTCGCAAGAGCGTTGTCCTTTCTGCTAGTGACGGAAGGTACTTCCCGAAATAATTTGCCACGCCTAGCATTCTTTGGACGGCCAATTTGTCCTCTGGTGCGGGCGTCTGCAGCATGCATTTTATCAGCGAGGGGCTTGGTCTGATGCCATCCTTGCTGATCACATCGCCGAGGTATTCTATCTCTTCTACGCGAATAGTGCATTTGGCCGGGTTAAACGTTAAGCCAGCTTGCTCGGCTGCTTGTAGCGCCGATCTTAGGCGCGCATCATGTTCTTGCCGCGTTGCGCCCCAGATAAGAACGTCGTCAACGTAGACTTGTACGCCCGGAAGACCCTCAAAAATTTCTGTTAAGGTTTTCTGAAACACCTCTGATGCGGATGCTATACCGAATGGTAATATAAGGAATCGGTACCGGCCGAACGGCGTTGAGAACGTACAAATTTTTGAAGTTTCCTCATCGAGCGGTATTTGGTGGAACCCCGAGTTTGTATCTAAGCGGGAGAACAGCATCGCACCGGACAGCTCAGCTTCTATGTCCTCACGCCGAGGCATCTCGTAGTACTCTCGTTTCAGGCATTGGTTTAGTTTTCTTGGATCTATGCAAATGCGTAGCTTCCCGTCTTTTTTTCGAACAATTACAAGTGGACTCACCCAGTCCGTCGGTTCGTCGACTTTTGCGATGATGTGGGCTTGTTCCATGCGCTTTAGTTCCTCTTTAAGTGGTGTCTGGAGAGTCAGGGGTACCCGTCGAGTTGGTTGGACCACTGGTACGCTTCCCTTGCTGAGGACCATCTTGTAGGCGCGTTTGACGCACCCCGTGCCGGTGAACAGGTGACGGAATTCGTTGACAATTTCTTCGGAGCTTGAACGAGATACTGCGTGTATGTGAGGAATCAGTCCGAGTTGCTTGCTAGCGTTTAAGCCCAAGATGGCCTGACCCTTGTGCACCACGAAGAAGTCGAGTGCAGTGGTGTGGTCGTCCACAGTCACTTCAAGACGCGTCAGCCCTGCGTGTTTGATTGCTCCGCCTCCGTATGAGCGAAGTACTGCGCCGCTGGGCTTCAGTGCTGGCTTCGGACTCATCCTACTGAACACTCCGAAAGGCAGCAAATTTGCTTGCGATCCCGTGTCGATCTTCAGCGTAACTGCGACGTTTTGGACTTGCGCCTGAACCATCCAGTCACGTTGACTGGCCCACCGTCTTACGGACACATTCAGCACTTCAAAGTCGTCTTCATGGTCTTCTACTTGGTCAACTTGCGCTGCGCTTCTGCAACATAGGGCAAAGTGATTTTTACGTTGACACCGTCGGCACGTTCGGCCGTATGCAGGGCAACTTCCTTTATCGTGTGTGCGTCCACACTTGAGGCATGTAGAGCTGCCTTGACTCCGCCTTGTCCTGCGCACAGTGTTTACTTCCTTTTGCTGGCTTTCCCATATTCCTCGGTGGGCCGCTGTTGCCTCCGCTGCCTTGCAAACTTGCTCTGCCTTATCCAAGGTTAATTTGTTGTCACTGAGCAGCTTTTCGCGGGTTTTGTCATCGCTTAGCCCAAAAACAAGTTGATCCCGGATCATGGAATCTGTTAGTGCGCCAAAGTTGCACTCACGGGCCTGCTTTTTCAAATCCCGTAGAAAGTGTTCAAGCGGCTCACCGGGTGCTTGACTCATGTTCCGAAAGATGTAGCGCTCATGTACTTCGCTGTACTGCGTAGCGCAGTAGTCCTGGAACTTCTTCACGATTGTAGCATAGTCCTCCTTGCTTTCACCCTCCGCGAACGTGAAGGTGTTGAACACTTCGAGCGCTTCTTCGCCGGCAACACTCAGGAGTAAAGCAGCCTTCGTCGTGCTCGACCGAGGTTTTCCAGGGGGGTCGGATGCGGTCAAGAAAAGTTCAAGCCTCTGAATAAACAACTTCCAGTTCTTGCTGGTGTCGCCTGACAGACGCAGCAGGTCCGGTGGCTTAAGGAAGTCCATGGTGGTTCCGTCGTCACCTTCCTCCGGTGAAGTCGTGGGCTTGGCTAGCCACTTCTGACACCATGTATCGTTTTAGTGATCGAGCGTGACATGATGCGGGAGTGTGATTTGAACAAGAACCATCTCTTTATTGGGCGGCCTTTATATGCCGGGCAGAACGAGTGAGGGTGCGTACCCTCGCCGCACAACCATATCATGAGGGGGGGCGGGTTTGACACGAGGCGCACGCTGTGCAAGATACGATACAATGGCCACACACCGCTTCTCCTCGTCCGTCCAGCACTCACGAGCTTCGATAGCGTTCACGGTCACCACCCAGTTTACGGCTTCGTTCGTTCTCAAAGCCGTGGAACTCCGCTAACTCGCAGGCAGCCGGCGATGTTGGGATGGCCGGCGAAAATCTAGATAGTGTCAACGCAAAGCAGCCCAGTTGGTGCGAGAGCTGCGTGAGGGCACACCGGAGCTCTCTGCGGTTATCTGGTGAGCTGGCCTCAAGGTCCCGTGGGGCGGCGGCATCTAACATGGCGTTAGCGAAGCTCAATGCCGGCAGGACGGCAGGAAACACCGCAGAGCTCGACGCTGTCAAGGCGTTAACCTTGACGCGGAGTCGCTCGACGGTACGGCAAAGCGTGGAGGCGCTTTCGGGCAATCTGCACGCGGAGCCAGTGGTGATGTTTGAAGGGTAGGAGCAGATCAGTGTACTCCCTGAGGCGGTATTCTTGTCTGAGGGAGCTTAGACAGCCCCCGTGAGCGGCTCAGGTGCCAGTGGAGTACCGAGGGAGACGTTATCACGACGGGACACGTGAGCGGCATTTCCGGGAAACGGCAGGCTGTGCACTCTCTTGGTGGCGTCGGGGTGCGCCAAGGAAGCCTGAACGGCTGTTCAGGCTTCCTTGGGCACGGAATTGTGTTGGGCACGGAATCCGCGTCAGGGCAAGCCTGCTTGCCGTTCCTGAACGACAGGAGACCGTGTGCCTTCTCAGACGAAGGTGGTAGTAAGGTTCAGGTCGCACCCTGGAACAGCCGAAGAGGCATTGACGCCGTCCGCGGATGATTCGATGCGTATGTCCAGCAGCGGTCGGGTCGTCGAGTCCATGATAGGGGAAGCGTGGATGGCGTTCCTGGATGGAGGGACCCGCGCTGCCGACGACCCGCGAGGACACGTACAGGTGGCTTCAGCCATAAGGTTCAGTTGTCAGACTGCGCCATTGTAAAAGGAAGAGACAAGAGACAACGCCCGTACCCTGGGCCGGCTGGTCTTATTCTGCCTCGTCTTACTCTTTTCTCCCTTTAGCTGGCCTCGTGCTAGCCGAGCCCGAGCCCCAGGGCCGCTCTTAGTCACCACAATATATATATATATATATATATATATATATATATATATATATATATATATATATATATATATATATATATATATATACATATATACGGAGCATGACGGTGACCGCGACGCCGACGCCGAAGCCGAAAAGCAGAAGAGAGTGTCCATATCATTGCTGTCGCAAGAAAATAAACATAGTATATTGCACCACGCATGCCATTTTGCAGAGCGTGCCTCGGCATGTTGATTGAATCTCATGATGTGGCACAGAGTTCCTTCACAAAGCTATGTCACTAGGTTTCGACTTCGCATTCGGAGACAGCGTCCACTCTGTCTTAGGCACGGCAGCTTTGCTGGAACATAGTGAAATAGTCCAGCACCAATGTTTTTGTTCTTCTCTCCGTCAAGATTTCGATATATGCTGATAATACTTTGAGATAAAGGACCATAAATACATAGTATGTTTGAGAAATGATTCCAGCTGGCCACTGGAAGCCACGCAAGCGGAAGACAGAACTTGGTAGTTTTCGATATTGAGTGTCATGACACAAAATGAGCTATACAGTTTGGCAAAATCGAACATTAGGCTATAAATTTTCTGAAAAAAATGATTTGCAAAAAATGTGTTAGTTCTGTGGGAACCTTGATGGGGCATTTATGGTGTCTGGCATATCTATCAAGTAAGAAAATATCGCGGCAACTGTAGCAACATTCTCTCTGTGTGTCATTCCCAGACCCTCGTTTGGTCATTCACGAACATTTGATAATGCTTAACGGAGCATTTTTAGAAGAATTATTGCGATATATACCACCCTGTTAAATAGAACTAATCAGTTGAAGTGGCAGGAAATTACTAAAATTTCTTCATTGGAGTATGTCAAGATCTAATGCTGAGCAGCCAGATGTATTTGGTATCAAACGTTTTTGTCAAATGATTTTCTATGTAGTGTTCGTGGCAGTTTAGTGAACTGATGTTCAGGTATAACCATTGCTTCCTGAACTGTGTCTTTTATAATTATTTCTAGCATTTGTCCGCAGTTGGTTTCTTGCATATTGCAGTAAAAGGTAGTGACCACAAAGTCATCTTTGTGGTCACTAGTAGGGAGGGATGGCACGGGGGAAGAAAATACGTCACGCCCGCCTCGTGACCTTCAGCACATTTCTCTTTTTTCTTCGATTGCGTGGATTTTCAAGGCTATCGCGCGCGCACGCGGGGACAAGTCGCGGCCTCCCCGTGGTGGCCCCTCTAACGACCGACCACGCCATGCTCAAATCAGCCAATGGCTGGTACAATGGCTGTCACGAGTGATTTTTGAGCTTGTACCGCCATTTGTCGAGAGAAGAGAAAGCAATTTTTAGGTGACTTTGAGACTTTATTGTCAATTCCAGGCCGCGTGCTGCGCTATAATATTTGGCTCGCGTGTTCTGGGGAGCCTCGACTACCGATCGGAAGCGTTTTCTGACCATGCTCAAAAAAGTGTTGCAGGGCCCCTTTCTGAGCTTTCTATGTACTGAGAGTTTTCCGTACATCTGATCGTTGGGAGCACCACTTCGTAGAAATGTGGCCGATTATACCAAAATAGTTCTAGTGCAGTTTCAGTTTGGCATTTGTTCATAATGTAGTTTCATTATTCGTAGCATGCAGACGGAGTTAAGTCACATATCAAGAGGTGCGATGTTAAAGGGGCCATATGACACCGTATTTTCAACCATTATCCGTGTTATCTGGGTTAATCCTTGCACATTCGCAAATATGCTGGAACATTTTAGCGCATTTGGACGAGCACTTAAATTATAATTGAATATTTTTAGAAACACGCGAGTGACCTGAGGGTCAGGCAACACTGCCATACTCGCAAGCCGTGGTGTAACAAGAAACTAGTTGTGCGAGCGTCTGCATTCCGGCGAATTATAGTGTTCTGTAGTCAGCTGCACACGAAATAGAGATAACTTGGTTTCTTCAGTTAGACACTCAAATTGAATGATTTGCAGCAGCTGACCTTTGGTAAAAGATGAAGGCATCGCTCCGGCGAGCACGTGATGTTACAAGCGCCATGGCAAAATGGGGGGTGGCTGGCGATTGGTGGAGTTACAGCCATGTGACGTCTGGGGCCTGTTTCCCTGCAATATGCTTTTACGGCCCATTTTTCCTTTCTGTATAGACACAATAGACCCTCCACTTCTAGTTTTTGCTGTAAACCATGAAGTGTAGGGTGACCACGTCATGGACCCTTTAATAATGAAGGCTCGGGCTCACCCGTAAAGTGTGAGCAATTAGTTTTTAAAATGAGCCTCAATGGGGTTCAATGAGCGTCACTTTTTTACGTTTGTGTGAGTCACTGGAGCTAATTGCAGAAGCTGCAAACTTGGTGCAGCGCTGTGTGACATTGGCGCAACTTACGGTGTGTTCCAATAGACGACTTCACATATGTCAACTGACCGGCAACACTGGAGACATTACAGAACCTTCGAGGCCAGAGTCGTGAGTGAAATAGTATGTAAAGAGTGTGCTCCCTCCCCCTTTCCCTTACTTATCCACAGGGATATGCACCCCCCACTTGTCGACATACCATAGCAGGCGCAATTACCAGCTGCATTTTGTTCTAGTAAACATTGTGAACTGCTGAAACAAACCATGCATGAACACGCTTCCAAATTTAGTCTGAAAAGTAAGACTAAATTATTTTCTTTGCCCTTCTTAATGAACAGTTATTTCGACATATTCATATAGCCTACCACATCCCCCCCCCTTCCCATTTTGGCAAACGGGATACTTAAGTGTCACAGATGGTCCCCCCGACAAGCCGCTGCTATGTCGTCGACGGCAAATGGCAAGGTTTTAAATGCGAAGCATTTCTTAGCGAACTTCGGCGACTTTGAGCGTATCTATCTATCTATCTATCTATCTATCTAGCCGCCTACGACTTTGTGCTCTCTTGGCCATATCGTTAATCGGATTTACACCAATATTCGTATGGCATAACATGACTGTATAACAAACATAAATGACTGGTCATATCATGAAAATCGTGAATAACTTGTCATGAAAAGCATGATTTACACGCCATGGCCATAGTGCTCCTGAGGCCGTTTTCTTAATTTGATATATCCAAAAATTGGTACGATGGGACATTTCTGCATGATCACCATAAGTGGCAGGTGGTAACATGAAAATCTTGACATCCATGTCATCAACAACGCCATTTAGATGCCACGCTCCTGGTGCGCTTGCGTCCAGTTCGCTAGCTAGATATACACCAACATTGGTATTGCGCGACGTGACTGCATGACGAACATAAATGGCAGGTCCTAACATGTAAAATAAGGACATGCATATTATGTACAGCATGATTTGCTCCTTGCTGGCTGCTTCGCGTTATATCGGATTCCCCACAGTGCGTGGGATCTGCCGGTTTTTTAAGTTATTAAAGTCCCATAAGCCTTCCAGCCTACCCACCCCTGGCTGCGCCTCTGGCCCACAGCACTAAAATGAGTACTGCCATGTTTCAGGAAGCTGTGTGTATCAGTTCCAGAGTTACTTAGGTCTACCAATCTGATTTATGGGCATTCCCCAGAGAAAAGCTTGGAGAAATACCAGTGATACATATCCCAAGTTGTAACATAGCTATTTAAGTGAATTATCCTTAAAAAATAAGGCAACTTGAAATGTCATGAATTTTAGCCAGCTGTTGCCACCTGGTGGCCGCTGGCTGAACCAGGCAAGTGTGTCTGGCTACATGCATTGCCTTCTGTCTTGGTGCAAATATGACGTCTAATTCAGGCTTTAATGTTGCAGATCTATGCAGGCACTGAGAAATGGGTGGAAAAGGAGGCCTGGGGGACCCTTTTTCGAGCAGGCACTGACTCCCTATTTTGTAGGATGGCCACAATATTGTACTGGACGCCAGACGAATTAAAGGGCCGTAGTGTGACGGGGAAACTGTCCAATAAGTCTTTCTTTTGTCCCGCCCAGAGATGAAAAGGCTTAAAATAAACATCTAGTGGGACGACAAGCTAAAGGTGGAGGATGACGTAACAACAGCTGATCTTCCTAAGGTACCCAACGTAACAAGCCTTATTTTCGACCAGGGGGACATCACAAGGAAGTATCCAGAACTTACATGTCTGGGTAGCTGCCCTCCCGCGATGACATCTCATGTGGTTCCTTTCGAGCTTGCTGAAAAAACAGTAGTTCGCAGAGCTTTTGTCCCGCCCAGACATGAAAAGGCTTAAAATAAACATCTATTGGGACGACAAGCTAAAGGTGGAGGATGACGTAACAACAGCTGATCTTCCTAAGGTACCCAACGTAACAAGCCTTATTTTCGACCAGGGGGGACATCACAAGGAAGTATCCAGAACTTACATGTCCTGGGTAGCTACCCTCCGGCGATGACATCTCATGTGGTTCCTTTCGAGCTTGCTGAAAAAACAGTAGTTCGCAGAGCTCCTTATATTATCTCAAGAGATAAAAAGGTGTGGCTCAAAAAGGAGTTGCAAGAAATGTTGGATGCAGGGTATTATCCGTCCTTCTGTATCCCCATTTGCTTCTCCCATAACCTATTGCTCCAAAAGAAGATGGGACATTCCGCCTCTGTACTGACTACCGAGCTCTTAATCGTCAAACGGCACTGATACCTTACCCAATGCCAAGAATCGACGACATTATTGACGAAACTGGTGGGTGTCATTGCTTCTCACGAATAGGCCTCTTCAAGGGGTTTTGGCAGATCCCACTGACTGAATAAACGAAGAAGTACACAGCCTTTACAACCCCTTTTGACATGTTCGAGTATAACCGCCTACCATTTGGCTGGAAGAATTCTCCTGCGTGGTTCCAGAAGATTATGACAGACATTCTGAAACCTTATTTGGGCGCATTCTGCAATGTTTACATCGATGACATCATTGTGTACTCAAAGACAAAAGAGGACCACCGGTGTCATCTTTCAAAAGTTCTTGAAGCTCTTAGCCGTTCTGAACTCAAGGTGAATTTCAAGAAAAGTGCTTTCTTTCAAGATAAGGTTATATTTCTTGGAAGGGTGTTCGACGGCAATACCAAAAGCACTAAACAAGAATCAGTAGACAGAATTTCGAAGCTGACAAAGCCTTATGATATGCACTCTCTACGTGTTTTTCTTGGCCTGGCAGGACACTGCAGGGCATTTATCAAAGACTATGCACTGAAAACCAGGTGCCTTACACGCTTAACCCAAAAAGACACGCCTTTCCTATGGAACCAGGAGTGCGAAGCCGCTTACTGTGAGCTAGTAAAGCAAATATCATCGGATCCAATATTGCGAATACCGGACTTTTTCTCTGCCTTTTGTGCTGAACACGGACGCATCCCACTACGCAACCGGTGCAGTTCTTTATCAGAAACCCTCCAAGCAGGCTGATCAGACAAAGCACTACGTTGTGGGGTATTACAGTTATACCCTAAAACCAGCTGAAATCAATTATTCTACGACCGAAAAAGAAGTGCTGGCTGTCCTAAAGGCGATCCAATATTTTAGAACTTACCTTGAAGGCGCCAAATTCACGCTTTTCACGGATCATCAAGCATTGACTCAACTGTTGAATATGGCACAACCAAAAGGACGCATTGCTAGGTGGATCAACTACCTGCAACAATTCGATTTTATAGTTTCGCACCGTCCTGGCCCACTTCTCACCGATGCCGACGCACTGTCTAGGTTGCTTGTACAGGAGTCAAGTGAAGATCCAGAAACGATCAATCATATTAAGCTATGGGGAGGTACTGAAGATCTCCAATTCATTAATGGAAAGTACCATGTACCACCCACTCTGGTTCAAAGGATTCTTCATCTCTACCATGACACTCCTGGATCAGGTGGACACGACGGCTTCTGGCGCACATATAAGAAATTACTCAGGAGGTTCACATGGCCAGGCATGAAAAACGACATCAGCGACTACATCCGCACATGCCATATTTGCCAGGTGAACAAAGTGAAGTTCAAGCAATCAACAGACGTTATGACAAACCCGGAATATTCAAGAATGCCCTTCGAAGTTGTTCATTTAGACTTTGCAGAGCTCAAAAAGGGGGGAAGGAGTCAGGCGAACACAAGCTTTTCTCCTGTCAAGTGATGAATGCACAGGGATGATCAAGGCTAAAGCAGGAAAAGAAGATGCCAACAGTGTCATCAGTCTACTTAAAGATGAGTGCTTCCTGCACACCAAGACGCTAGTCTGCGACAACGGTCCTGCTTTTCGGAGTGCCAAGCTAAAAACATGGGCTAGTGATCGAGGAATAACTATTAAATATTCCTCTCCCTATCACCCTGCAGCCAATGGATTAGCAGAACGGGCCATAAGGGATATTAAGCAGTTCCTGAAGATGTATCCTGACTTCGCAGGTGGCTGGAAGTGCTGCCTTGAGGCCGCCGTGAAACATCATAATCGGTCATACACCACGGGATTAGGCTGCAGTCCTCAATTCGCTGCTTCCGGGACAGCGCCCATACTTCCCGCAGATCGTGAGCTCTGCCTCCTAGAAAATCTCGACCTTACCGAAGTCAAGAAAAGTGTCCAAGAACAGGAAGTGTACAAACGCCGGATGAAGAGAAACTTTGATAAAAGGCACAATAGCGAGATACCGCACATAGAACCTGGAGAATACATCCTTGTACGAAAAGGAGTAGCACCTTCAAGTGCTAAATGTTACGGACCATTCCAAGTTGTTCGGACGACATCTCAGCACGGAATCTTGAAGAACGTGTGGTACACTGGAGCTTCAGGTCAAAGAGAGTGTTCTGCCATTGGGAACGTATTCAAGTATTACACCAGGAGGTGTGATCAAAGAAGTCCGGTAGAGTGAAGCGGTCTGCGATGAGTGCATGAAAAAAGACGAAGAAGTGAACTAAGGGGAGAAGTGAAGGAGAAGTTAAAATAAAATGGCGGATGACACCCGTCTATCTGAGATTATGTCTATTTAATGTGCTAGTTCTTAGTAGGAACGCTACAATGTAAATATGTATGTTATACGGTCGCGCACTATAACGCTATAGTTATAGCATTTTTATACTTGTTTAATGCTTTCACTTTAACCATGGACTGCCACTGGTTCTTGAATGGATCATTACACTGCAGTAGTTTATGCCGATTACACAAGCTTTCATCTGGCATATTATGTATACCAGCGATATGCGTAGTGGACGATGCGGAGGAACTGAGCTGCCAGGATTTTAGTATAGGCTGGGGCGTTCTATTGCCCATCTCAATTTTCATGGTGTTGTAAACAGACTCATTTGTTACTGAATTGCTTCTGCTGAAGGTTATGCTCACGTAGCTGAGGAAAATGCTCTATCGAATCAGCGAATCTTGGTTCAAAAGAATGGGCTTTGCTAACACATCCTTGTCGAGATTCCTTGGAGTAGTGTGGTCAAAGTTGTGGTTTGTCGTAGTTTGTCAGTGATTTTATGCTGATCACTCAGTGGGCATCGCTGGAATGGCAGAATTCTTGATTAAGAACACTTGTTGAGTGGAAGACATGTTGGACTTTCCTGCAGCTGAGGGCAGCTGCTTCGCGAAGTTGTCCCCCGTTCAGTTTTCACTGAAGCCAGCGCAGTGTTGGGGCAACTGGCTCTGCTTTGAGTATTTGATTTTGGATTTTTAATTTTTTTTTACTTGCTTTCTGTGTACAGCTCTGTTCAGGATATACATGGGTGATGCACACGAAGAACAGAAGAAGCGCCTGAAAGACGTCAGGAAGCATCTTGCCCAAAAGCTTGGAGACTTGTGACGCAAGTAAACGCGTGCTTCTGGCAGGCAGTGGTGGGAATTTAGTTTTCATATTCTGTTTTAATCATTGCAGGTGCTTGGAGAATGCTGTCTTGTTTTTTTAAACATAAAAACGTATGACAGCACATTATAGGGAAGAAGTAAATATGTTGCAGTCTCTCGAGGGCCAGAGATTCTAGTTGTTTTAACACGCTAGAGTTAAACAGCTTGTCTGACGGATATTCCCGTGTTGGTGTCATCGTATTTGATTGAAAACTCAGCGCTGTCCATGAGCGAAATTTTTATAAGGTGCAAATAGAGAAATAAATAAGTATTTGGCTGAACTAAGGAACTGAACGACGGTTTTCTGCATTGAAAGTAGGTGTCCTATAGCACAGTCACGTCATTCCTTGGACCTGCTCTTGGAGAAAACCCCATATAGATGTGAGGAGTGTCCTTAACGCATGTGTGTGTTGCATGGCATAAGCATAGCATCGCACCAGGGGTCAAGCCATGCGAATTGTACTATGAGTGAGGGGGATTGGTAACATATTTCAGGGAGGGGTTCTTTTCAGTACAAAGCATTTTCAGGTATAGAAGTGTTCAGAGCTTCAATAATGCTTCACTGTAGTAATGAGAGAATCAAGCTTTTAACACGAACGCCTCTGCAGAAGTTTCTTTTGCCATATATCTATGTCTGTGTGAACACTTAGTCATTCTAGTCCACATTTTATATATTTATTCTGCAATATTTCATGAAAGATTCCCACATTCAACGAAAAATAAATTCCTTATATTTTCTGATATAAAACTTTCTAAATTTCTTATATAAAACTACATTTTCTTTTTTGTAGTTCATGGAGGAGCCTAATATGCAATGCTGTTAATTTAACACATTAGCGCTGATGCAGTGTTCATTCATTCTGTAGTCTCCCTTTAGTGATTTAGTAATTAGCGTATACATATATATCAGTTTTAGCAATTTATGAAGCGCTTCCTGTGTATTCTAATGGTATGTTTATCTCTAGCATACAGCCGGCTATGGCAAAAGAATGGAAGCACCATGTGGATCAAGCACGCGTCAGCAGATCAAATGCTCCGTGTACCCTACGGCACGGCTGCTATGACACGGCTGCTTCAGCTGCCACTTCACAGTAAAATAAAAATAATTTGACAAATTTGTGGATATAGATATTTTACTAAGGATTTCGGCAAAACACACTGAGTTGTGCATGTTGCTGATTTAGGCATAAGGCATAGCCTCCAACAAGCCAAAAAACATAAGGGAACAAACCAAGCCAACAAAACAACAAGCGCACAAGCCATTGGGCCCATTTTCCGCACAGCGAACAGGTATTGGATTTTTTGACTGGGCTGTTGTGTGGATTAGAGCTGACCGGCCAGCTTTATCCGGAACCGCTGCTTTTTTTGTTCCGTTTTTTCTTAGTATGTGCAACGCGACATATGTAGCAGAACCCAGCGATTTGTTTCGTTTACCGAATGGTATCTCCAATGGTTGTGCCACTCGCAACTACAAAGCGACACCGTATCTGCGTCTCATGTTCCAGAAATACAGCTGATGCGCGTCAGGGTACCCATTGATCGATAGACCCTTCCCATGGATCCACAGGACTGGCGTTGGCGAAATTACTCTTACAGAGCTTCCATGTCTTCCTCCAGGGTATCTTTCTGCAAAGAGAAAAAAAATTGGCAGCGTATCTGCGTGCTACGCTCCAAATGTCGTCGAAAGACAATAGTCTTGTGCCGGCCGTACTACTATGTTTTGCCTTGCCTCAGACAGCGCCTACTTGACGTTGAATTGGCCGCATCTGGCTAGCATTGATAAAATAGAGGAGGCGCGGCTCGAGATATGGACGCCATTGAAAAACATGAGCTTGTGCTGAACCAAGGGCCACTGCCAGCGGCAGCACTTCATCGTCAGCACAAGGTTTTTTTCGTGCAAAGCGTCGCAGTTCGTGCGGATTTTCAGCAGAGCCTTTAAACACTAGGGTATTTAGAATTACGTATCTGTGTATATTCTAAAAAAGAACGCACGACCTGATACCTACATATAAATGTTGCGCCTCAGGTATGCGTAGTATTTGCTTTTTGATGGAAGATATTCAAAAGTATGAACGCAAACACCAGTTCAAGATGCCTGCGCGTTCAGAAATAGGTTAAACTTTGGTCGAGTAGCTAGCTGAATCGGGTGACAGACGAACAGATAGACAGACAGACCAAAATGTTTGAGTTGAAGTATCCCAAGAAAGACTATCGTCTTTAAAAAACATATGCATCCACTCTCACCGCCACTCTCTTCACCGGTGAAGCGTTGTGGCGGTTACGGAGTTGCACTGACGAGTACTTTCCTATAGGCCTACACACAGCGTCCACCATTTTCCACGCCGGTGAGGGGGCGGGGCCTTTGGAAGCTTTGTTCGTGTTTTCAAATAGCTCCGGAGGCACTGGCACCATTGTTAACGAATTTCTGGTGATGCTTCGGACCATTCATTCTGTGATCGCCTCACAGAGGTCAGCGAGGAGGGTTTATATTGCCTAAGAAATAGCTGCTAGGCGAATGCATGATGATGATGATTAGTGGGGTTTTATGGCGCAAGGGCCATGGGTGGCCAAAGAGCGCCATGTCTTTGATGTGGTGTGAGTGATGGCCAATGATTTCGATGACAGGGTGTATTACGGCTGTATAGGGGCCTAAAATCACGCGCTAATAGAAGCGTAAAAGCTGTGTATATAGTATAAAATTATGGTGGTGATACGCGATGTGATCTATGGGTTTGTAATGACTTGCGAGTGAGTATGATATGTACAAGTGAGAAACGTAAAATAGCACGAATGCCTCCTCAAGGCCTTTGAGGCCAAAGGCAGGGAGGTAGGTGCCTATTTAATACAGCTCCCGGAGCAACAACCTCTTTTCAGAGCTTGCGCTACGGATTGCGAGGGTATATAACGTTAAAGCTATGAATTTCTTTTAAAAATGCCAACACAGACTGATGTTTAAAAAAGCGGTTCGCTGCCTATGAACATCGATGGGTGAAGTGCTATATGTTCTCGATAATGTGATGGCAAGTGCTTTTTTTCTTATATCATCTAATCCACTGCACTGAATGAGAATGTGTATGGCCGTGAGTGGTTCACCACACCTATCACACAAAGGTATATCACCACCAGAAAAAAGGTTTGAGTGTGTGCTGTGTGTGTGTCCTGTCCTTAGCCTTGTAAGTGTAACTTCTGTGCGACGTGATTTTGATACTGGCGGCCAATTCCCGAGATGTGGTTTTATGAGGTGAAGTTTATTTTTTGTTTGCCTGTCCCACAAGCGCTGCCAACAATCCCTGAGTTTTCGTTTAAGAAATGGTTTCAGGTCTAGTGCAGGGACTCCTATGGATGTATTGGCAGTGCTTTCGTGGGCGGACGCAGCTAGCTGGTCCGTCAACACGTTTCCTTGGATCTCGCGGTGCCCTGGTACCCAGCACACTACGACATGCTGTTTGAGCGTGTAAATTGTACATAATATTGTGTATAGTGAGACAAGGACAGGATTTTTTGTGTTTTTTCATTGTTTTTAGAGCTTTTACCACACTCAGAGAATCAGTGTATATTACTGCCTTCTGTAGTTTTAGTTGTTTAATGTGTTTGACGGCCGCAAGTATCGCATAGGCTTCTGCTGTGAAGATGCTTGTATTAGTGTGCAGAACGCCGACATCTGAAAAAGATGGACCTACGGCTGCGTATGACACAGAAGTGTAAGACTTGGAGGCATCCGTAAAGAATTCAGGACAGGTGTACTTGTGCTGTAGTTCAAGGAAGTACGTATGTATATGAGCAAGAGGGGCGTGTTTCGTGACTTCCGCGAAAGAAACATCACAGTCTATGAACTGCCATTGCCACGGCGGGAGATTCGCAGCGGGGGCCGCCATACGCTGTTCGAAAAGTGGCACACCCATTTCCTCAGCTAGGCCCCCTCACATGAAGTGCGTAGGGCTGTCACATCGAAGGGCGGTTGTGAAAAAGGGCAGAGTTGGACAGGTCGTAGACTGTGGAGTGTGAGGGGTGTTCCGTGTTTGCGTTCACCTTTAAAAAATATACAAATGATAAATAGGATCTTTGAAAATGGAGCGACCACTCATTTGATTCTACGTAGAGGCTTTCTACGGGGCTAGTGCGAAAAGCGCCCGTAGATAGGCGAATGCCTAAATGGTGAACGGGGTCAAGCATCTTTAAGGCGCTAGGCGTCGCAGACTGATAGGTTATTGCCCCGTAGTCTAAGCGAGTACGTATGAGGCTTCTATAAAGATTCATCAGACATTTTGTATCGCTGCCCCACGATGTCCGCGACAAAACCTTGAGTATATTCATAGCTTTCAAGCACTTGTTTTTCACGTACTTAATGTGTGAGATGAAGGTTAGCTTACAGTCTAGGATTAGGCCCAAGAATTTGTGCTCCGTCTTCACAGAGAGATGTTCACCATGCAGGTCAAGATCTGGATCTGGATGGAGGCCTCTCTTTCGAGAGAACAGGACGCAGCTGCTTTTTTGAGGATTAAGAATAAAACCGTTTTCGTCTGCCCATTTTGAGATCTTATTCAGGCCTAGCTGGACCTGCCGCTCACACATTGAAAGTTTGCATGATTTAAAACCGACTTGCACATCGTCGACATATGTGCAATGAAACATATTTCGGGGAATGCAAAGACGCAGGGTATTCATTTAGATGATAAAAAGTGTACAACTAAGTACACCACCTTGCGGCACTCCTGTTTCTTGGACGAATGTTTGAGACAAAACACTGCCTACTCGAACACGGAATGTCCGGTTGGACAAGTAACTTTCAATTACGGAAAGCATCCTGCCACGCACACCAAGGTGGGACAAGTCTCTTAAAATTCCAAAGCGCCATGTCGTGTCGTAAGCTTTTTTCATATCGAGGAACACAGAAAGAAAGTATTGATTGTGGACGAAAGCGTCTCTGATCTGTGCCTCGATACGAACTAGGTGGTCAGTAGTGGATCTACCTTCTCGAAACCCGCACTGGAATTGGTCAAGCAGGTTGTTTGTTTCAAGGAAATGTATAAGTCGGCGGTTAATCATATTTTCGAAAAGTTTACATAGGCAGCTTGTTAGTGCGATGGTTCTGTAACTCGCAGCGAAGGATGGATCCTTGCCTTGTTTTCAAAATGGGGATGACAATAGCCTCTTTCCAAGAAGTAGGGATCGCGCCGGAAAACCAGATAGCATTGTACAGGGAAAGTAAGATTTTTTTCCTTTCGAGAGGTAGGTTTTTCAACATTGCATATACTACACGGTCGGAACCTGGGGCAGATTTATTACAGCAGTTTAGAGATGCCTGTAACTCAGGTAGACAAAAAGGTTCATTGTATGCCTCGTATTTTGTAAATTTCCGCTCTAGTTTCTGTTTTTCTATTCTTGTTTTGTAGCGTTGGAAGGCCTCGGAGTAGTGCGCGGAGCTGGACACTTGTTCGAAGTGCGCGCCCAGGGAGTTCGCCTGGTCTTCCAAGCTGTCGCCTTGTGTGTTTACTAGAGGGAGTGAATATGTTTGTCTTCCTATTACCCTACTGACCCTGTTCCAGACTTTACCCTCGTGTGTATATGAAGTGATGCCTGATAGAAACTCCTGCCAACTTTCCCGTCTCGCTTGTCGGTGCGTCCTCCTACCTTGTGACTTTATGTGCTTAAAGTTTATAAGGTTCTCCGCTGTCGGAGAGTCCCGAAGCAACCTCCATGCCTTGTTTTGGTTCTTTCGTGCGGTTCGACAGTCACTATTCCACCATGGCACCCGTCGTTTGCTAGACAGTCCACTTGTTTGTGGAATACATTTAGTTGAAGCATCAATCAAGAAAGCTGTGAAGTAGTCCACAGCAGCTTCTATACTGAAGCTACACAGGTAATCCCAACTTAAGACTGTCAGTTCTCGAAATTGTTCCCAATCGGCTCCGTCTGTCTGCCATTTGGGAACGTGTGGAGGACTTTCATTTGCTATTGGTGTGCTGAGAACTATTGGGAAGTGGTCACTTCCATAGGGGTTCCCAATTACTTCCCAGTTAAGGAGGGGAAGAAGGGACGGATATGCAATGCTGAGGTCTATGGATGAGAATGTTCTATTTGCGAGATTGTAATATGTTGGAAGTTTCTGATTCAGAAGACATGCGCCAGAAGTGAAAAGGAACTGTTCAATGAGACGACCTCGCGCATCGCAACGGGAATAACCCCAGAGACTGCTGTGTGCATTGAAGCCCCCAAGGGCTAGATAAGGTTCTGGTAACTGATCTATTAGGAACTGGAATTCATATTTTTGTAGATTATGGTGTGGGGGGTATGTAGACAGAGCAGATTGTGATCAGTTTATTGAAGAGAACGGCTTGAACAGCCACCTCATCAAGCGAAGTTTAAGAGGTAAATGCGTGCATGCTATTCCTTGATTGACTATAACTTCTACACCACCGGATGACGCCATGGCATCATCTCGGTCCTTTCGGAAGATTACGTAATTGCGTAGGAAGTTTGTGTGTTTTATCTTTTAAGTGTGTCTCTTGTACACACAGCACTTTCGGATTGTGGTCGTGGAGGAGTTCTTGTAGGTCATCGAGGTTTCGAAGAAGGCCTCGGATGTTCCACTGTAATATTTGTGTCTGCATATTAAGTAAGAACATTAGAGTTCAGAATCCCAATAAAGAAGGGCGTACGGCAGGGAGACACAATCTCTCCAATGCTATTCACCGCGTGTTTACAGGAGGTTTTCAGGGCCCTAGATTGGGAAGAGTTAGGGATAAGAGTTAATGGAGAGTATCTCAGTAACCTGCGATTCGCTGATGACATTGCATTGATGAGTAACGCGGGAGACGAATTACAGCTTATGATTACTGAACTGGATACGGAAAGTAGAAGAGTAGGTCTGAAAATTAATATGCATAAAACTAAAGTAATGTGGAACAATCTTGGTAGAGAACAGCGCTTTGCAATAGGTGGCGAGACACTGGAAGTTGTAAAGGAGTACGTCTACTTAGGACAGGTAGTAACCGCGGAGCCGAATCATGAGAGTGAAATAACTAGAAGAATAAGGATGGGATGGAGCACATTCGGCAAGCATTATCAAATCATGAATGGTAGTCTACCACTATCCCTCAAGAGGAAGGTATATAACAGCTGCATCTTACCGGTACTTACCTACGGAGCAGAAACCTGGAGACTTACAAAGAGGGTTCAACTTAAACTGAGGACGACGCAGCGAGCGATGAAAAGGAAAATGATAGGTGTAACCTTAAGAGACAGGAAGAGAGCAGAGTGGGTCAGGGAACAAACGGGGGGTTAAGGATATCATAGTTGAAATCAAGAAGAAATGGATATGGGCCAGGCACGTAGCACGTCGGCAGGATAATCGCTGGTCATTAAGGGTAACTGACTGGATTCCAAGAGATGGCAAACGCGTGAGGGGGGAGACAGAAAATTAGGTGGGTAGATGAGATTAAGAAGTTTGCAGGTATAACGTGGCAGCAGAAAGCACAGGACCGGGTTGATTGGCGAAACATGGGAGAGGCCTTTGCCCTGCAGTGGGCGTAGACAGGCTGATGATGATGATGATTAAGTAAGAAAAGCTGCTGTGTGTACAATAAGAGAGTGTGGTGTGTTCGAGAGAACTAGTTTATGTTTCAGTTGGCAGGACGGTCGTCCGGCCCCGTTATTGGCTTTTTAGTTTTCTTGGCGCGGTTCAAAGAACTGCGCCGGTGTTTCGGCACCAGGGGTACCGATGTGTCCATTGCCTCCTGGGACGCACTGGATGCCCGCACTTGCTGGATAGTGTTTCGAGTTTCGGGCCTCGCCTGGCGAGACGAGGCCTTGAGACCGGGCGGCCCTGAAGTCGCCGGTCCCTGTTCTTGGGTTGGCGGAGTAGTCTGGACTACTGCCGCCTTGGGGGCAGGTGCCACAGCCGACGGCTCGCTCTGTGCAGGCCGAAGGAGTGGCGGTTGCCGATGTGACGTTGCCCCCCGGCGCGCCGCATCAGCGTAAGGTGTGGTGTAGAAAGGTGCGCACTTGTTATGGGCTTCCTTGAATGATATGTTTTCTTTGAATTTAAGAGTGATAATGTCCTTCTCTTTCTTCCAATTTGGACATGAACGCGAGTAGGCTGCATGGTCGCCATCACAGTTGACGCAGTGCGGTGTGTTAGTAGAATTATCGGAGGGGTGTCCTTGGTCTCCACATCTTGCGCAAGTTTCCTGACCACGGCAGCTCTGTGAGCCGTGGCCAAATCGTTGACATTTAAAACACCGTCTAGGATTGGGGATGTACGGGCGGACAGGATGTTTGATGTAACCTGTTTCGATATTTGTTGGCAGTACACTGGATGCGAATGTTAGTATGAGATGCTTGGTAGGAATTTCTTTGTTCTCGCGTCTGATGATGATTCGTTTCACATCAGTGATATTTTGCTCTTTCCACCCTTCTAGGAGTTCTTCTTCGGACAATTCGAGTAAGTCTGCTTCTGAGACGAATCCGCGTGATGTATTCATCGATCGGTGAGGTGAAACAGAGATTGGAATGTTGCCAAAGGATGCTAGACTGCCAAGTTTTTCAAAGTGGTGTTTTTCAGGGGGTCACCGCTTGCCATCTTCGTTACCTTCTAACCTGGTCCGAAGACTTCGGTCAGCGATCTTGACACAAGAAATGGGGAAAGTGATCTGGCTTGTTTTTCTGCGGTTTCACAATGAATAACGTGGAATTTCGGGAAGGATAGTTCGGGGTGGTTGAAGCGCGATAGATCTTCGGTGCGTACCCTTTTGTGAGGGAGACGATCAAGTACACGGAGAAATGAAGGTGTTCCCATGTTAGTTTTCTTTGTTTCGGCAGCAATGGGGGGCCACCCACCATGGAGCCCAACTAGGGGACGCTGAAGCACTTCTATGAGGCTGCAGACGCCAGCCGTGCATTGCCACTATAACCAAATATAATTACCCTAGTTTGAGCAACTACGCAAGGTTAACCCTTGCCGCCAGGAAAAAATCGGAAGTAAACGGAAGAGAGAAGTAGACAGGAAAGGTATATAGTGAGAGATAAAGACGAAGATGTAGGGAGAGAGAGGGGTATGAAAAGGCGACTGCCGATTTCCCCTGGGTGGGTCAGCCCAGGGGTGCCGTCTACGTGAAGCTGGGGCCAAAGGGGTGTGTTGCCTCGGCCGGGGGGCCTTAAAGGTCCAATCACCCGGCGTCGGCTCAACCCCCCAGGATCCCCTTTTCCCCGGACACGGCTCAGCCACGCACGGCGAGGCGTGGGAGAGGGGGTTGAACCCCCCTCGTTAGCTCGGGTCCGTGGTGTCGCCACACACCAAACGCCTGCTTTCGCAGACGCCCCAGCGGAGAAGGCGAATGCCAATAGGACAAATTTACACTCTTTGCGCCATTCTTCTTGCTGGCTGTGAGCTCTGTCTTTGTTGTGTTGCTTGAAAGTTCATGCGACTCCAATGATATGAAGGGCGTTCCGGCGTGCATTAGCTTTCTGGTTGATTCGTAAGCGTCTATCAGCAGCATAATTCGTGTGCCATATACATCTGTTATGTAGACTCCGTTGAGAAATATTGGACTTAGTGAAACGCTCGCAACGGAAAGGACACTACCAGTTTACCAGTAGGCTCCGTTCACTGGATTTTGCTATGTAAAACACTGCCTTTTGTGGGATGTTTGTGAATGACATCGCTCGTTTCCTTGGATGGCCCCCGTGAGTGTGTCAGAACAATTCATGATGACCCCTTTCAAAAGCATTCCTTGCATGGCTGGCTGGCCTCGGCAGTCTTTCCAACATACAACGAACTAGTTTGCACCACGCGCAGTCACTTATGGTTCCGTATTTCAACGTCTATGAAAACAGGGTAGCGTTCGGAGTGGTGTTTGCACCAAAAAAAAGTTATCCAACAATGCATCAGTCTCGTGTGGTGTATCTCCTCGTCTAGTTTCCTGAAAAGGCGCTCGAACTAATTTATCTCAGAAAATTAATTTTAGGTGCACCGCTTCCGACACATTTACATTTTGTATGTCAAGTAGTGAGCGTTATTATGTGAAGAAGTAATGACGCCGTACGGATAACGTAATAACGATCAGGAATTCACGGTACTGACACAAGATTTCATTTTTTTTCAGCCATGAGCTTCGAGATTGACAACCCGCTCGTTACTGGACGCAACGACAGTGTACGTAACGTTATCTCGCGTTAGGACGAAGGCCCTTTACCAATCCTGTCTCCATCCGTTTACTCTGCAAAAGATCTTGGGTGCATGGTCTACAAGTACATCAGCCCAGAAGGCCACAGGAGCCCTTCTACAATTCTTGAGGGCAACATCACTGAGCGACCGCCTCTGAAACCCTGCACTGTGTGTGTCGTGTGCAATGTGCATCTCCGCATCTCCTCTCTTTCTTTCTCTCACTCTTTTACTCCCTTATTCCCCTCTCCCCACGTGTAGGGTAGCAAACTGGACAAAGTCTAGTTAACCTCCCTACCTTTCCTATATTCATTCTCTATCTCTCTGTCTCCATGAAGGTCGAACTAGCACCCCAGTGATAGTTCGAAAGTGGGAGGAATGGGGAGGCTCCTACTAAATTGATATCATTGTCCGCCACGGTGGCCTTGTGGTTACGGTCTTCAACTGCTGACCCGCAGATCGCAGGATCGAATGGTGGCCGTGGTGGCCGCATTTTCGGCGGAGGTAACAATGCTTGAGGGCTGTGTACTTACATTTGTATGGACGTTAAAAAACAGCAGGTGGTAGAAATTTCCTGAAGGCGTCACTACGGCGTCTCTAATGATCATATCGTAGGTTTTGCTACAGATACAGAAATTGCGCGTGTGAGGATGGTAGCCCTGGATAGTGCTTCGTGGACCAAATACAGGGGTTGACGCTTAAGTATACAACTGACCTTAACCCGACATGACGCCTGTATCATTGTCGTATATGTGTAATGTTTATAAAATTAAATAGCAAGCAGTGGAACCACAATAGACCTTTCACCTACATTACGCCTGCATAGGGTCTTTTTCAAAGCAGTTCCGAGACCTGGCCTGGCTCTGTGGTAGAATACTTGATTGCCGCGCAGGATGCTGGGGCTCCTTGATTCCTGCTGGGACCTGATATTTATTATTTATATTTGTCGGGTCAACGCTACCGACGGCACTTTTTCTTAACACTCTCAGTTTTAAATTGGTATAATATCTGTCCTCGCCATTCCTGGGTAGACGTAAGTTGTCAAACACCTGTGGCGCATACCCGCATACCGCGGCCCATGGTATACGGGTATGTGCCACACGTGTCGGCAGGAAAGGGCTTGACGACGTACGCGACATGATTTTCACGTTATTCATGTCATCAACAGCCAGACATATCCGTCAATACTTCTTACCCTCCCATACAAATTTTCGTATACGCCAAGTTAAGGAGGCGATCACGAGACCACCCAGATGTATGTGGATAGGTAGATAGATAGATAGATAGATAGATAGATAGATAGATAGATAGATAGATAGATAGATAGATAGATAGATAGATAGATAGATAGATAGATAGATAGATAGATAGATAGATAGATACGTAGATAGAAACGCAAAAGTGCTTACAGTACGCAAAGAAATGCTTCGCATTTAATATGTGCTTTAATTTTATTCGCGTTGAACTCTTTAGTAGCACAAAAAGGGTATTAGTCGTTTGTGAAGAGTGAAGTTCTGAACGGAATCACAAAATGAATTGAATAGTGGTGACAGCGAATTCAATATGGATTCATCTCGAAACCATTCGAACAGTTCGAACTATTCGAATAGTATTCAAAGCCACCCTACAATATTAAGGGAACCATTTTGCGGAAGAATATAAGATTTTCGTAAGATAATATTCTGAAGAAAAATATTCCGAACCTTTACCAAAGAAACATTACAGGTACTTTTTTAACCAATCAGAATACCGCAATTATGTACACTAAGGTAAGATGGTATTAGAACTTAGCACGTGAGATATTTCGTCGTAGTTTTAAACGATCTTTAACTAAAGGTCGCACTTGGTTAGCAGCCTTTCACTAAAGCTGAAGAAATAAACTTAAAGAATTTTCATCCGTCTCCATCACTCTGAATATCAGGACAATGGTAGTAGATTAGTGACGCTGTCTCTTCTATGACAGCGGAGTATTAATAGGCAAAATGCATTGATTGTGTGAACAATGGGGTCAATAGAGGCAGCCATTCCAAGGCAGAAATCCTGGAATACCTGCCACTGAGTGATACAGAGATACAACCCGAAAAATCACCCGTCACTCTTCCAAGATTCCGTTCCGTTGGGACTTCTTAGTCAGTGCTGATCAGCAGCATTGTGCCCAAATATGTCACAGAAGTCGGATTTCTTCGTAGATCGATATTCAGACTTCGTCGAAGCGGGCTTTGATTCTCTTTCACTGGAAGCGTTTTCATCAGTTCCCCAAGCTTGCTTGGGGCCGAGGGTTGTTCGCCCGTGTGCCTCCATGTAATCATGTGCTGCAGTAACCACTTCCTTAAGGGGTGAACATTTCCTTTCCTTGAGGAAGAAGACGGGACCCTTGTGACAATGGTGCGTTTATTGTTCCACAATAATTTTCTCTGTTAGAGCCTCAAACGACTTCTTTGCTCTAGCCGTTTCAGTTCACCGGTCAAAGTATCCTGCATGCCTGGCAGCGAACTGGCGGCCTGTCTGCTTTTTCAAGCAATACTCCTATGAACCGCTCACAGTAGCCCTCACTATTATATCGAAGCTCTTGCAGGAGCGTTAACTTAAGGGTTTCTTAATCTAAACAATCGTCTAGTGACATTATTCCTATTACTATTAAAGCTTTCCCTGAGAAGCAAAGGATAAAAGCAGAAGCCAAATTTTGTTTCAGCTGTTTTTGCCTTACCGCTACACGTTCGAAGCTCTGAATGTAGGCGTCTAGGTCATCCCTGTCTTCGTTGAAGAGAGAGACACGTTTATGGGGACTGAGCAGTTTTTTGCTCGGCAGCGCAGTGCTTTCTTCAGCATCATTAGCTGTATCCTGTCCTCTGCACACGAAGTTGTTCAAGGCACAACTTTTTACCTAAAATCTCGCGCTCTAACTGAAGCTTACGGCTTTCAGCTTCAAGCTTCTAGCGTTCAGCTTCCCGTACTTCGGCTCTTTCGTCACGTGCTTTCTTGGCCTCTTCATCTGCCCAGGCTCTAAGTTCAGTGTCTCCTAAGTCAACCTTCGCACCCGCCAGAATTAATTTATCCATGTGCATCTTCTGTGCCGCCTTCAGCGATGGTCTCCGACTGCACTGCTCCGACCTTCTTATGTTTAATTATTTAAGGAGAAAGTCCTGTCGCGGACGCCATTGTTACGGAATAGGTTCGGGGAGCATGTGTCAAAGATGCCTCCAAGGGCAACCAAGAAGAGGACAGCACGGGACGGCACACAAACATATATTCAAACATACAAAAGCATGAAAAGACGATGATGCATTTTACAAATATACAAGATAAACGCCATAGTTGTCTCTAGAACTCTGTGATCGTTCTATGGTTCCAACTTTGTCACATTTTTCTGGCAATAATCATGCTTTATTTGCTGTCAAAGTGTTTTAATAATTTAACATAGGAACCTTTGAAAGACATAATGCGAATATATTACTCGCGAAAAAAATCTGTGTTTTTTTTATAAAATGCACGAATCATGCAGGATAATGCCATTTTTCACCAAAGCCAAAAATAAAGAATGTTTAGACAAAAATGAATAAACAATCATAGTCCTGAAAGATAAGCACCTTAAGATGAAGGACAAAATATTTGTAGTAATTTTTCGGAACAGTAATATTATACAAGTTATTTAGTGCGACAGAGTTTCACTTGGGTGGCCACAGTTTGAGGCGCCCTCTAGGGAACACAAACCGTTTTTCCGATGTATAACGCCTCAGTAAGTGCATCTCACATTCACACAGACCTACACAATTTTTTTCAGCATGATCCGATACCATCGAAAATTCACCTGGTACACTGTAAAAAATCGTTGTAAATTTACAAATATTATACTGAAAATTTCTGTACCGAGAAAGAAACTTTCTGTAAGTGTGACATGACGGAACTCTGTTAAAAAGAGAAACCAAAATTTTCTGTTATTTGCGACCTTCAGAAAATCAAACGACTCAAGGTTGAACTTCGACTGTTTTAAATTATTCTAAGGTTACAAGTTGCAATAAAATAATATTTTATATTTTTTTCCGGTTCCACGCACAATGTTATTTTGCGTGATTGACGTTCGAATCAATTTCTGCGGTTCTATGTTCGTGCCCCGCGGGCTCCTGCATTTACAAGATGGCTACCGCTCACGTCGAAGCGCGGCTACGCTCGGCTGCAGTGTGAAGTGTTCTACAGTTCACTACAGCGCGGCTGCGCTACCCTCCTGCTCGTATTCTTGTGTGCCCGCAATTGAAAGGTACGTGGTTTGTTTTTAACTGAAGTTCCTTACCGTAAGATCTCGTTTATGTATTTGCCCGCTTTCGAAATTCACTCTCGCATGGTTTCTAATTCAGCTCAGCGTGGCCTCGGCAATGCGCGCAATCACATGGTTGTGCGAGAGCCACAATTTTTTCCACGCTTTCGTCAAAGTACTGATGAGGTCTTGTAAACGGGTGCTTGAGGGGACACCTGCTGTTGTACCACAATTATACCTTCGTTGGCTGCGGCCGCGTACGTCAAAGTATACGAATGGGCACTTGAACGGTTGCAGTGCGCGTCTTACAATGTGCGCCGCGCACTTCACGCGCGTTCCCTGCGGGCAACCACTAACGAGGTTTTGCTGTAGTACAGGAATATGCGATGTATTTGTTCGCCTTATCCGCTCTGTTTCTATATCTCATCACACCTGAGCAGTTTGTGTTTCTGCACCTATTTCTTTCTAGTTGCTTGACCTTATTCGCTCTAAAAATTAATGCAGCGTTATCCACTGAGCGTAGCATTTTTGTAATGGAGAGTGCAAATGTTTTCTTGCTTTGTGTGCGTGCGTGCGTGCGTGTGTGTGTGTGTGTGTGTGTTTGTGTGTGTGTGTTTGTGTGTGTGTGTGTTTGTTTGTGTAGCCTTCACCTGCATTGTGAACATAGCCGAGAGCAATGATGTTGGGGCTCGGTGTGCGGCGATTAGTGTTTTGTAGTGGTCGTTGCATGATACGTTCTGCTTGTGGGAATATCGTTGCTGGTGGGAATATGAGAACGCATGGCTTCTTGGTGTGGTATTATTACGTCACCTCGTGCACGAAGCGCTGGGTTCCGGGCGTAAAATAGATAATCAGACGTCTGGGACACGTTCACTCGGCAAACTTCTACTTCGAGCGACTAGCCGATGGGACTCGGGGCCTGACGAGTTCACGCGGTACCTTGCGTCATCGCTCGTCCTCCTGCGCTGCGTTGAAGCACGTCTTCTTCTCGGTAGGAGAACCTCTGCGCGTTGTTTCGCGTTAGCCTGTTCAATGCTGCAGCTCGTATGAAATCGACATTCTTATCCTTGGTTTACACACAGCGGCGTGAGGCCGCGAGCATCTCTGAAAAGTGGGTTGATGTGCGCTCGCAGTTCAGGCTTTGACCCGTGGCGCATGTCACATGGGATACCTCAGTGGAGCTATTCTAGCTGCGCTGTTCTAACTTCGCGTGGCGGCATGTTGCAGACACCGATGGTGACGACTGTTAAACAATCCCGGGTTCTGGAGAAGCTGACTTAGTTGTGATTGGCGTATTGGAAGGCGAATGCATCTTTCTTTGGCTATCGCCCCTGTTTTGTTGCTATGTTGCTACGTTTCAATACAACAACTAGAATGTCTGCTGTTCAATAAAAATATTGCCCTAATATTTTAATTACCTTCATATGCTTTTTCGAGCTCCTGGGTACAGCAGCTTTAATACCTACTCATCCTAGAATAACCTTCATAACTTTATTATTGCAGGAAAGTACAAGCTAAGGTGATGTCGGAGATGTGCCGTGCTCCCCTTCCATCATTTCCAAGGGTATTTCGACGAATAATTGCAATATATTGCTGAATATTTCTTAACAGCAAATATTTTGTTCCAGGAGGAAGCTTTCTGACTGCCGGGGCCTTTACTTTCTGCATTGATACGCACGCTGTGATAGAAGCTACCACACCATACCAGGCGTTCAAGATGATGTTCTTACGCACTTCGCCGTTAATATTGAATACCGCAAGGACGTCAGCCTTACCCCGGAGTTCACCTAAAGGTAAAATTTAATGTGATTTTCTGACGTTTTGATGGAGATTCATTCAACTAACGTTGGTAAAGCAACATTAAGAAAGTACAAAAGTAGACAATGGGAAATTTCCAAAATCCGATACTACACTCCCATTTGGCTAAGCCAAAGAGGGATTCTGGTGGAGTGAACCACCAACTGGAAATCTTCAGCTTAAGTAGAAAAGAGTTTGCGGGAAACTAAACTGCCATAAAAGCTTTTTAATTAATAAGTGCTACGCGCACTTTTTGTTTCGAAGTCCTACTGCTGGAGCAATGAGTGTGATCGGACTAGTTGGTATGTCATAATACTGGGCAGAAAGAAAAGGAAGACAAACCAAGGGACCGAGGACGATGGGCGTTTCAAACTAGAATTCCTAATAATTAAAACTGGCACAGATTGCATAAGCAACACATTTATCAGTTTACTTGGCAGCGACACACGACCTTTTCATATATCTGTCTGTTTATAATGGAGAACATAGGTACACACGTGCTTTCCGTTGAGTATGATCTTTTCCTGCTTGTCTGGGGCAGTCCATTAAAACCCGCTATAAAAATAGCGCCCGTGGTGTCCTGCCATCCACTTTGTCCGTGTCTAGTCGCGCTACAATGGCTTCATTATCATTTTCTGGAAATCTAAATTGTGAAGTCAACAGTGCCTATCATGCAGTCGTGCTTGTGCAGATACATACATACCTCTACAGTAAATGCTCGTTAATTCTCACCCCGTTAATTTGAAAAAGCGCACAATTCCGACGTGTTTTCTGATCACGGCAAGCACATGTGTTGTTTAGTGACATCTTTGTTTTGTTTAATGACATTGTAGCTTTGTTTTTACTTCGAAGCTATGCGCGCGCAATGTCACAAAGCTCAAGCATGGTGAAAGCTATTGAAGATAAAGACCTTCAGCGGCGCTCCGCAGGTTGGCATAAAACTCGCTTGCTACAATGTGATGGACGAACAATGACTTGTCGGCCAGTTTTGCGGCGAAAAATTTGTCACGTCCACGTGGTGGTGTTGCTGATGGCGGTACATAATAAGAGATGGGTTGAGAACACGTTTCAGCTTAACCTTTCTAGGCCCAGTGATTCCAATATAAATCCTCAATTTTATAGGTTATAGTAATAATAGTTGGGGTTTTACGTCCCAAAACGACGATATGATTATGAGGGACGCCTTAGTGGAGGGCTCCGGAAATTTTGACCATCTGGAGTTCTTTAACCAATTTTGTAGGTAAGTCAGCAACCACCTGATAAAAAAAAGGTTTTTCATCCGCTGGGACTCATATTTAGCATCTGCTCTAATTATACTGCCAACCTTGTGCACATAGAAAAGTGAGGTTTACAGAAGCGGTTGTGCTGTTCTCCCAATTCGCTGAGGCAGCGTCTTTCATCGTGCAAAAGCAGGACATTTGTTACGTTTTTAAGTGCCCAGCACATTAGGGGGGCCAGGCTGGCGTAGGCTGTGATCGTATGCTGTCGTCGTCGCTTGGCGTAACGCAGGCAAAATCACGAAGTGCACAGCAGTCTGTGCGCGCGCTCGCGCCAAGGCGAAGGCTTCTTCTTGTTCTTCGAGCGCCCTTGATGATGATCAGTGCGGAACACTTTAGGAGCCCGGGCTGTCGTATGTTGTCGTTGCTTGGCGTAACGCAGGCAAAACCACGTAAAAAATATTTAAAAAAAGAGGAAGCAAACGCGAAATAGAAACAGAGAGAAAGAGAAAATAGGAAGAATAGAAAGCGGGAGCACAGGAAATCCGTCATACTTGGTACGTCAGACCGGAAGGTCCCGTGACAATTTTTTGAAAAAAAGGCGTGCCAAAGCGATACTGGTCACGAAAAACGGCATGCCGACTGAAATACCCAACTGGACCGTTTATTCTTTGCGTTTGGCGTGTAGTGCTCATCTGTTTCTTTGTCAAACTCGAAAGAAGTGCAAAGAACTCCTTCCCTTGTCTGCGAGAAGTAGCGCCGCAGTGGCTGCCGCCTGGTTTTAAGCTGTACAGTGCACGAAAAAGCGGAAATCGCGGTTTTCCTTGAGCACAGCATGAACGGAACGGAGAAGCACTACGCACAAAACGCAAAGAATAAGAGGTACATTTAATTATTTGCGACGGCTGGCCGTTTTACTTGAGCACATTCTGCTGCGGCGCGCCTTGTTTCAAAAATTGTCACGTGAGCTTCTGGTCTGACGTACCAAGGATGACAGATTTCTTTCGCTCCCGGGGCGCCCAGTTTAGGTTTCGCTTAGGTCAGGGCCTTGAAATTCGGTGATTATTATCTCAAATTAAGTGCGTTTGTCGCAATTTTTAAAAATGGACATGTCATAAACTGCCACACCCTACAACTCTTCCGTATAAACAATAGTCCTGAAGATAATAATTACGAAGTTAATTAAAGCGTTTTTTAATTACTCATTTGAATGTAACTTTAGGTGCGGCAGAGTTTTTCCGCCTTGACGTAGTGTTCGTTTGCGAAGACTACAAAGGCCTGAGTGTCATAGTATTTTTATAAAAAATATTGTCTAAAAAAACACCTTGTATACTGCGGCTGAATCTATATAGCCCTCTATGGTCGGTATTCAGGAGTAAAATTTGCATCTGGCTCTCGAAACATTTCCTTTGGGCTTGAATTATATCGTAAAACCAGTCTGAATCAGAGCGAATGAACTGTATATGAAAATTTGAAACAAAATTATCACCATCCTGGTGCTTCCATCGATGTCGTTCTTTGTTGCTTGGTCATAATGGCGATAACTGTACTTGTAGAGCGAGTGGTCGTCCCAGGCGAAAGGCGCACATTCTGGACTATCTGCAGTGTTTGTTCGTTCTTGGCATCTACTGAAGGCGTTTAAAAATGTTTCAGTTCTTCCTCTTCTTATCTCATTTTGTGCCACGCCATTTCGGATCACTTATTTTTTAAGGAATAGACCGGTGCTCCATATCTACAATTCAGTTGTCTTCTACTTCAAGTGTATACCATCTTGGAGCGAAAGAGGGACATGATACTGTCGCGTAAAACTTTAAAAGAAACACTAAAAGGCAGACAGAAGTGAGAAAGTTGGCCTCTTGCGCTTTAAGGGGTATTCACATTAGGGAGAAATTATTGGGGGAGAAGCGAGGATTGCGGATCACGTGACAAAGACGTCACGGATTAGTGAGTTAGGCGCGACCTCTCCGCGCCTCTTCGGAGGAGACGGGGACCTTTTCCCCGCCAGGTCAAACTATCCCCCCTGCGGTGGGGGATATGGTGGTGTCTCGTGCAGGTGCTTGGCCACATTGTTGCACTTTGAGAGCGTGTGGCGGCGCGCTAGTGGTTTCGTTGTCTGCAGCCGGTGAAACAGGCGGTACAATACACCAGAGTGGTCTGGTAACACTGGTCTCCCACTCCATGCGCCTCGTCCGTGTGAGCGGGGGACATTTGGGGTGTTTTCTCCTCGCGAGTTCACGTCACTAGGCTCCGCCTTTATCACCCGAGGATTTCTCCCTCGTGTGAATAGTCTCTCCCTGCAACGTCATGTCCGGCACTAAGTACCAACTCGCCCAAGAAAAAACTAATTGTAGCACGAAAGCACGATAGGAAAGAGACTAGCACACAAATGAAACAAATTAGATGCGGCCATGTTGGTTGTTTTGGTCATGATTGTTGACGCAGCGCTAGTTAATGGGTCTGGCTTGATTTGATTGAAGCTGATGCAAGATTTGGCAAATTTTTCATCCGGAACCGCCTTTTTAAGTTCATGCTACAATGAGGTTTAGCCCCATTTTGATTAATATTGTTTTAAAAGTGAAAGATACTTAGGCGCGCTTTACGCTCCTGTGATATTAAGCCTAGTTTGTTTCTCGATTTGGCCCTTTTAGAAAAAAAAATAAAATAAAACACACCACAGTTATCTTAGTTATGTATTGCAAATTTAAATTTTGGTAATCGGGCATTATGCTGTCCCATGGAAATCATTTTTCAAGTAAGAAATTAAAAGTAATCAATATACTACGAAATAACAATTATTTTGTCAATAATTTCGCTAGGAATTTGTTTTCATTCAAAAGTACGAGCACTGATTTTTCTACTTTGTTTGGACTACCATGATCATGCGCATCTAAAATTGTGAAAGCCAGTCTGCTTACGCTGAAAGGGCCTGGGCCTGAAATTATGGCCTAAAGGGTTGCCTTGAACGGGGTGTTGAATCGCGGACACATTGTGAACGATGTCCTGAATGACAGTGGGTGCGTCGTTGCTTATTTTTTCTAATGTGTTTGCCACTTGTTAATATTTTCTTGATACTCTCGATAATTCGGCATTCCGTTAATTGGGATATTCTTTTCCGGCCCCGTGAAGTCTGAACGAACGAGCTTTCACTATATTGTCACGTGGTCGTGACGTTGACCCAAGCAGCAGTCGGTATGTTCAAGATCAAACTGTTTATTAGGCCGAACTTGTGGCCGGTAAACGGAAAGTCAGATTACAGCAATAAGCACTGGCACTGATAGCGGCGAACGGAGCGTCGACCGTCGATCAACTGGCAAACGGTGAAGCGCGTCGGCATTTATACGCGTGTCATCGAATATTCCAGTCTTATCACTGGTTGTCGCGAAAGCTCTGGAATAAGCTCGCGTGTTCGCGTCTTGCGCGTAATCTTAACACAACGATCTACAATAATCGCGAAGGTTCTAGAAAAGTGAGGCGCGGTTTGCGCTGAGCATTGCTTACAGTCTTTGTGGGCGTAAACCGAATACAGCACAAGTACAATACAAAACGCGCGTGGCAATGCCCCCCTCTGAAAAAGCATCGTCCCGATGCTTAAAACAGAACACGGGGGGGGAGGGGGGGGTTCATGCAACAATAAATAACAATAATAAAGCAAGAAAGTACAATAAACCATAAGCACAAGCACGAAAGTACAATAATAAAGCAAAAATTACAGTCTTCAGGTTCAATAACGCGCGTAATAGGGCTTGAGGCGCACGACGTGGACGACTTCAGGTCGCGCACGGCGCCGCTGAGAGTTCGTAATGCCGTCAGGGACAACCTCGTAGTCGAGTGCGCCGAGACGTCGAAGTACCCTGTAGGGTCCGAAGTATCGTCGAAGAAGCTTCTCGCTAAGTCCCCGTCGGCGAACTGGCGTCCAGACCCATACACGGTCACCGGGTTGGTATTCCATGTGGCGTCTTCGAAGGTTGTAGCGACGGCTGTCGGTCTTTTGCTGGCTCTGGATGCGCAGACGGGCGAGTTGTCTGGCTTCTTCGGCGCGCTGAAGGTACACGGTGACGTCGAGGTTTTCCTCGTCGGAGACATTGGGCAACATGGCGTCGAGCGTCGTTGCCGGGGTCCTTCCGTAGACCAATCCATACGGCGTCATTTGCGTCGTTTCTTGTACCGCCGTGTTGTATGCAAAGGTTACATACGGAAGGATGGCATCCCACGTCTTGTGCTCGACGTCGACGTACATGGCCAGCATATCGGCGATGGTCTTATTTAGACGCTCGGTGAGGCCATTGGTCTGCGGGTGGTAGGCGGTGGTCCGGCGGTGACTTGTTTGGCTGTACCTCAGGATCGCCTGCGTTAGGTCCGCTGTAAAGGCCGTACCTCTGTCGGTAATGAGGACCTCTGGGGGCGCCATGACGCAGTACGATGTTCTCGACGAAGAACTTTGCTACCTCGGCTGCACTGCCCTTGGGCAGCGCCTTTGTCTCGGCGTAGCGGGTGAGGTAGTCCGTTGCTACGACGATCCATTTGTTTCCGGAATTCGACGTCGGGAACGGCCCCAGTAAGTCCATGCCGATTTGCTGGAACGGTCGGCGAGGTGGCTCGATGGGTTGCAGAAGTCCGGCTGGCCTAGTGGGTGGTGTCTTCCGTCGTTGACAATCTCGACAGGTCTTCACGTAGTGGGTGACGTCGGCAGCGAGGCGAAGCCAGTAGTACTTTTGTTGTATCCTCGCGAGCGTACGGGAAAATCCAAGGTGTCCAGCCGTCGGGTCGTCATGCAGAGCGTCCAGAACTTCGGGACGTAACGCTGAAGGTACTACGAGGAGGGAGTCGGCCCGGAGTGGCGAGAAGTTTTCTTTAGGAGAATGCCGTTGCGCAAGAAAAACGACTCCAGTCCTCGTCTGAATACCTTTGGAGCCATGGTGGCCTTGCCCTCGAGGTATTCTATAAGGCCCTTGAGTTCCGGATCGGCTCGCTGTCGTTCGGCGAAGTCATCGGCGCTTATGGTTCCCAAGAAGCAGTCATCATTAAGGTCGTCCTGTGGCGGCGGGTCGACGGGGGGCGCGAGACAAGCAGTCGGCGTCAGAATGCTTTCGTCCGGATTTGTAAACGACGGTAACGTCGAATTCTTGAAGTCTGAGACTCCATCTTGCGAGACGACCTGAAGGTTCTTTCAAGTTAGCTAGCCAACACAAGGCGTGGTGGTCGCTCACAACTTTGAAGGGCCTACCGTAGAGGTAGGGGCGAAACTTCGACGTAGCCCAGATGATGGCGAGGCACTCTTTTTCTGTTGTTGAATAGTTGGCCTCTGCCTTGGATAGCGACCGGCTAGCATAACTGATAACCCTTTCCAGTCCGTCCGTCTTCTGCACAAGGACGGCGCCGAGTCCCACGCTGCTTGCGTCGGTGTGCACTTCTGTTTCGCCGTGTTCGTCGAAATGCGCAAGTAACGGAGGCATTTGCAGGCGTCGTTTTAGTTCTTGAAATGCTTCCTCTTGCGGTGTTTCCCACTTGAACTCGACGTCGGTTCTGGTAAGGTTAGTGAGTGGCTCGGCGATGCGGGCAAAATTTTTGACGAACCGCCTGTAATAGGCGCACAGGCCGAGAAATCGACGGACGGCCTTCTTGTCGGCGGGTGGCGGGAATGTAGCGATGGCGGCTGTCTTTTGTGGATCGGGGCGTACTCCGGACTTGCTGATCACGTGACCCAAGAACAAGAGCTCCTCGTATGCGAAGCGGCTCTTTTCAGGCTTCAAAGTGAGGCCGGAGGTCTTGATTGCTTGAAGTACTGCGTTAAGTCGCCGGAGGTGTTCGTCGAAGTTTGAAGCAAACACAATGACGTCGTCCAGGTACACGAGGCAAGTCTGCCACTTCAATCCTGCCAGTATGGTGTCCATAACCCGTTGGAAAGTCGCGGGTGCGGAGCAGAGACCAAAGGGCATGACCTTGAACTCGAAGAGGCCGTCTGGTGTTATAAACGCGGTCTTTTCTCGGTCTCTTTCGTCGACTTCAATTTGCCAATAGCCGGTCTTGAGGTCCATCGACGAAAAGTACCTCGCATTGTGGAGTCGATCGAGGGTGTCGTCTATCCGTGGGAGAGGGTACACGTCCTTCGTTATTTTGTTCAGGCGGCGATAATCGACGTAGAAGCGTAGGGTTCCGTCCTTTTTCTTCACTAACACCACGGGTGACGCCCACGGACTCTTTGAAGGCTGGATGATGTCGTCGCGTAGCATTTCGTCGACTTGTTTCTTTATTGCCTCGCGTTCCCGCGTTGAAACTCTGTACGGGCTCTGACGTAGTGGCCTGGAACTTTCCTCTGTTATGATGCGGTGTTGTGCGACTGGGGTCTGTCGAACTCTGGACGACGACGAAAAGCAATCCTTGTATTGCAGGAGCAGGGTTTTGAGCTGTTCTTGTTTATGCGTCGGAAGGCTCGGATTGATGTCGAAAGTTAGTTGACTTGCTTGGTTCGTCGTAGCGTGTTCGGTAAACTCGGCGAGGGCGAAGGCGTCGCTGGTTTCCACGATGTCTTCGATGTAGGCGACCGTCGTGCCTTTGCTCACGTGCTTGTATTCGTTGCTGAAGTTCGTAAGCATCACTGTTGCTTTCCCTTCACGCAACTCGGCGATGCCTCGTGCGACGCAAATCTGACGGTTTACAAGCAGGTGTTGATCACCCTCGATGACGCCTTCGAAGTCTGCCGGTTTTTCAGTGCCGACGGTAATGATGATGCTGGAGAGAGGCGGAACGGTGACGTGCTCTTCTATCACGTTCAATGCATGGCTCCATGGCGTCGTCTGGTTAGGCAGCGCTTTTTCTGAGGTTAGTGTTATCGACTGAGACCTTAGGTCGATGACGGCGCCGTGTTTACTTAGGAAGTCCATCCCAAGTATCACTTCCCTGGAGCAGTGCTGTAGGATTAGAAAGCTGGCTGGATAGGTCCGGTTATTGATGGTGACTCTTGCTGTGCAAACACCGGCTGGCGTTATTAGATGACCCCCAGCGGTACGGATTTCAGGGCCTTGCCAAGCAGTCTTCACTTTCTTCAGCTTCGTCGCGAAAGGCCCACTGACGACGGAATAGTCGGCTCCAGTGTCGACGAGAGCGGTGACGTTGTGACCGTCGAATATTACGTCGAGGTCGCTGGTTCGTCGTCGTCCGTTGCGGTTGGGTCGCGGCGTCGGATCACGGCTACGTCGATTTGTTGCGCTGCTTCCTTGTTGCATCGTCACGTCTTCGTCGGTCCGCGACGTTTCGTCGGCAGGGCTTCGTATGCTTGGCGTCATGTTCTGGTTTCCTCGCGTTGTCGTCGTCATTTCGGATCTTCGGCATTTCGTCGTACAGCAACCGCACCTCCATCGGTTGCTGCCCTTAGTTTCCCGGATACGGGCTAGGCGACCGGCCCCGGTTTGGGCCAGTGTACTGCCGGCGGTGCGGTGACATGTAGCGGCCGGGTGACGGCGAGCGGGAAGGTCGTCGTTCTTGCCACTGTGTGCCGGAGAGGTAGTCGTCGATGTCGCGAGGCCGTTCTCCTGGCTGCGGACGCGGCGCGTTGACGGCGAATCCGCGTAGCCCCATCTGTCGGTAATGGCATCGGCGGTACGTGTGGCCGGCTTCTCCGCAATGGTAGCAGAGTGGACGGTGGTCGGGGGCTCGCCAGATGTCGGTCTTCCTCGGCGTGTACCGCTGGCCTGCAGGCGGGCGAAATGGCGATGGTGGTGGTGGTGGCGTCTGGCGACGGTAGTGCTGCTGTGCGGCGTCCTGACGGGGGCGTTGAGAGGGTGCGTAGCGTCGGGCTGCAGCAGCGTAACTCAAGGCCTGCGGCTGGGGCTGCGTTTGTTCGGGAATTCCCAACGCTTGCTGGACTTCGTCACGAATAATGTCGGCGATCGAGTCCACTTGAGGCTGGGTCGAGGGTAAGAGCTTGCGCAGTTCCTCTCGAACGATCGCTCGGATCGTTTCGCGTAGGTCGTCGGCTTTCAGCGCTTGAACATCCGCGTAGCTCGTCGTAGGCAGGCGGCGGTTGTATTGCCTGTTGCGGAGTTCCAGCGCTTTCTCGATGGTAGTGGCCTCCGAAACGAATTCTGAGGCCGTCTTCGGGGGGTTGCGCACAAGTCCGGCGAAAAGTTCTTCCTTTACTCCTCTCATGAGGAACCGAACCTTTTTTCCTCGGGCATGTCAGCGTCGGTGTGCCGGGAAAGCCGCGTCATCTCCTCCGTAAAGATCGTGACGCTCTCATTCGGGAGCTGCACTCGTGTGTCCAGTAAGGCGGCGGCCCTTTCCCTTCGGACGACGCTCGCGAACGTCTCCAAGAAAGCGCCACGAAAGAGGTCCCACGTTCGAAGCATGGACTCCCGGTTCCCGAACCACGTCCTCGCGGCGTCTTCGAGGTAGAAGTACGCGCGTCGCAATTTTTCGTCCGAGTCCCAGTTGTTCATAGTCGCGACGCGTTCGTACGTCTCCAGCCAGGTCTCGGGGTCCTCACTTGGCGATCCATGGAAAGTCGGTGGCTCTCTCGGTGGCTGGATCACGATCGTTGCTGGGGACACAGCGGCTGTCATTGTCCCTGTCGTCTTCGTCACCGTGGCCTTTGGCTTGTCCGGTAGGAGTCCGTGCTGCGGGGGGAGTCCTTTCAGCCTGCGGCTGGCCCGACTGTCACTGATGGTGTCGGTGTCTTCGCGACGTGGGCTGGGTTCACGGCTTGAGGGGGGCGTTCGGTACATGGGCCGTGAAGCACCTCCACCAGATGTCACGTGGTCGTGACGTTGACCCAAGCAGCAGTCGGTATGTTCAAGATCAAACTGTTTATTAGGCCGAACTTGTGGCCGGTAAACGGAAAGTCAGATTACAGCAATAAGCACTGGCACTGATAGCGGCGAACGGAGCGTCGACCGTCGATCAACTGGCAAACGGTGAAGCGCGTCGGCATTTATACGCGTGTCATCGAATATTCCAGTCTTATCACTGGTTGTCGCGAAAGCTCTGGAATAAGCTCGCGTGTTCGCGTCTTGCGCGTAATCTTAACACAACGATCTACAATAATCGCGAAGCTTCTAGAAAAGTGAGGCGCGGTTTGCGCTGAGCATTGCTTACAGTCTTTGTGGGCGTAAACCGAATACAGCACAAGTACAATACAAAACGCGCGTGGCAATATAATACATATATATATATACACACATATATATATATATATATATATATATGTGTGTGTGTGTGTGTGTGTATATGCATGTTTGTTTGTATTGTTCTATGAGACCTTGTTCTGTGATGACCACATTATTTCGTTCAGAGTCGTTACACTGCAAGAACTGACATTTTGTGAAGCATAATGTAATTTTCTAGAAATGAACCGCCTTCTGGGTCATGAGGTTATTTTTTTTTCACTGATTCCACCCAACAGACCTTAAAGAGGCAATACGAGTGTTTCTTGAGCGCTTTACCAACATAATCGTTGTTGTTCTCAGTGTGCCCAATTGAGTTCACCATAGTGATGCAGCAGCCGATACAAAAACCATCATTATTCTCTTTTAGGGCAATCGCAGCGCTGAACCCAGACGGAGGGACCAAGGTTGAGAAGTCAAGGAACCAACACTGCCTCGCACCACTAATGGCCAACTTAATGAAAGCTCTACGAGACCACGAATTTTAAATGTGTTCGAAAGCCAGTTTGAGTCTACAGTGGCAAGTTGTATGCTGTTTTCATAATTTTTAAGCTGTTTACTTACATGTGGCATTTTTTGTGCATAAATAAAGATGCGTTTTTTTTATATGAAAGGAGAATCCAGTGAAATGCGCCTGTTTTTAATTTGTTATTTACTAGGGTGCTAGAAACATCTTCCTGCGGGTGTAACTCCACGAACTTCAAGGCAATAATTAAATAACACGAAGGCACTAACAGAAGACATATGTTCTTTGTTACTTGATATGCAGACCAGCACTTACAACGTGTCTTTAAGCGAAAATTATAGCAGCGAAATAACAGGAAAATGACAAGAGAAAGCAGAGTTCTTTCTGTGATTGAAAACTGAAGCATGTTTTTAAGCATGAAAGTTCTGTACAGTAAAAGAGAGATTAATTGTGAAATAACCGAAAGAAGACAAACAGATAACAGAGCTTTTATCTGTTAGGCAGAACTGAAAATTGTGTTTCAAGCAGACAATTTCTGTAAAAGTTATGTAAACGTAAACCGAAAATGTATGTTAAAAAACAGAAAACCTGAAAACAGAAAACATAGCTTTACAGACATTTTCTGGCAAGAGAGCTGCCAGATATTTTCTGTTTTTTTCAGAAAATATTTTTACAGTGTACACTTGGTATGGAATGACGCATATATATATGTGACCGGTTATATATGGTCGTGGCACACACACGCATGCATATATATATATATATATATATATATATATATATATATATATATATATATATATATATATATATATATATATTCATTTATTTATATATATTGTTACCGTGTACGTGATTTGGGTATGTGCATCTCTGTAGCGGGGAACAAGGAGGTTAGTGAAGAAGAGGATGTTCGGCTGGTGATAAAGGTCTTCAGTGCGCGTTCATTCAACACCTTCCTTCGAGCCTAACTTTACGTCGCGCCTAAATAAACCCCTTCGTAGATGTAACAGAGTGGTGGAGGTGCGGGGTACAGCACGTCAACGTACCACGGAGCCGCAACTGTTTGAACTTCGCCGGAGCCGTCGTCTTGCCGGTCTGTCACCGACAACAATCGTCATGCCCCAGGGCGAAGGTCAAGACTCAACCACTTCAACCACGCAAAGGTCAACGCCGGCTGCACCTAGGCATCACTACATCGAACCCCGCCCGTTCGCGGGAAGAGCAGGAGATGTTGACGCATGGCTAACGCACTACAAGAGGGTGAGCCGGTACAACCGCTGGAACTCTACCGGTCAACTGGAAAATGTCGCGCTATTTCTGACGGAAACCGCCCTGATGTGGTACGAAAACCACGAAGAGTCCTTAACAACGTGGGATCTTTTTGCTGAAGTACTGAAGAAATGCTTTGGTGACACTGACTCGAAAAAGAAAAGCGCGGAGCGGACACTGGCTCAAAGAGCTCAGACTCCGGGGAAGACGTGCACCACCTACATAGAGGAAGTTCTGTAGCTTTGTAAGATCGTAAACCCGCAGATGTCTGAAGAAGACAGGGTCGGACACCTGCTGAAGGGTATAGCAGAAGACGCCCACAATTTTCTGGTAGGTAGGGAAGAGCTCTCCTCCGTCTCCAACGTCCAACGCCACTGCCGTACGTTTGAGAACTTGAAGACTCGTCGTATTGCCCCGAAGTTTGGTAGGCTGGCAAATGTGAGTCGCCAGCGTCGACGTGAGCCCACCCACCGACCTTGCTGCTACTATCCGGGCAATAGTGCGCGAAGAGCTACAGCGACAAGACGTAGCGCTCGACGACACCGTCCACCATCCGCCTACCTGTCCACCCTACTACTCGGCGCCATTAGCTCCTTTGCCGCGGTCGGTATGCGTCACGGATGTCAGCGAAACAAGAACTTCGTGGCCACGTTGGGACTCATTCGCGTATGACCAGCGGTATGGTCAACGCCTTCGTCCCGGCCTCGGCACGCAGAGGCGGGCAGCTACCGTTCAGCAAGCTGGCCTTCGACGACCCTTCACAGCTGAGCGCTCTCAGCAGTGGTTCGGCGAGCGTCCCCTACCAATTTGCTACAACTGTGGCGTCGAAGGCCACATTTCCAGGTACTGCAACCACCGGCAGCCGCCGAGGTACGACCGATCACCGACATCTAACCAGTATGGCGTTGCACGTGCACACATATTTCCGGGAAACGCGTCTTACGAGATTCCAGGTCCACCACGAAACCGTTCTCCAGCCTCTGACCGCAGTGTGACACCACCGCCTGCCCCCCACATCAGCTGGTTGCCGTCTCTTGGCGCCGCTACCCCTCGCCTCCTCCGGAAAACTAGTCGGCACGGCTGTTTGAGGTGAGGTCACTGGACAGTCTTCGATTTCAACACAAATACCTCCTTTAATTTGTATGTTTAAAAATAAGGTTCGTGTGCATATCGATGGTGTCTCAACAATGGCCTTAGTGGACAAAGGTGCAACCGTGTCAGTGATGAGTCTGGTGTTCAAACGCCTCTTAGGACAAAAAGTTTCGTTGCGTTGGGACCGTGGTGACACGTTTCGCGGAGTGAGTGGAGATGTGTTACAACCTGTTGGTGTCTGCACTGTGGGTGTTAGTTTGGGGTGCCAGAAATTTATTGCGGAGTTTGCTGTTCTCCCTCGTACTACGCACGACGTAATTCTGGGACTCGCTTTCCTGAAGCTTTGTGGTGCCACTGTCGATTGCCGCACAGGAGATATTACAGTTGATTCGCATGTTCTAGCTGCGTTTATGGAAAACCCGCCGTGTCAGGAAAGCACCCTTTGCGTGTCCGTGGACACAACTGTGCCACCCTTGTCTGCCAAATGTGTCCCTGTCACCTGTTCCCCTGCAACTGAGAAAACATTTGACGCTACCGTGGAGCCCGTTAGTGATGTTCGTGTACCCCTTTCTCCGGTGCGAACCGAGAAAGCCGGCTCTGATATGTCGCTGATGAGAGGAGACTTAGACTGGGTAAATGCAGTACGTTTATTTTCGATGCGCACTCGGCGCGTTCCGGAATTCGTCTCTCCCAGACCCTCCCTCGCGTCTGTTAAAAACACTGCTGCACGGGGTCTTCACAAGTTCATGCAAGGTGCTCTCGAGCGAAGGTCACGTTCACACGGTTCGAGCACGGTGCTCGGATGCCTCCAGCCATCGAGATCTGCAACGCCGTAGTCGTCGGGTCATTTAGCGCGGCAGAGTCGCAGTCCGTGGCGAGCACTTCAAGTCGTAAATTGGAGCCCCGAGCTCGTTGTGTAGACGCTCGCTGCCGTCGCTGAGTCCCCCGCAATGGCTTGCGCCCACCGCACGGACGTACGGGGCGCTGACGGAGATGTTCCGGCCAACACCACTGTGCGTTTCCGAAGACGCGCTTCCAGGAAAACACCGCCGAAGCCAGTCGATGTAGGTGCCGACCCCCGTCATTCGCCCGCAACTCGGTTTTGTTTATACAAGTCGCAGGCGCCGCGTCGCTCTGCCCGACACCGTTCATCTCAGTTGCATAAAGAAGAATGTTCTAATACCCTACTGTACGCTGTCGGTTGTGCAAGGGCATACTGGTTTATGGGCGATCAGCTGCTCCGATGAATCTACAGTACTGTCGGAGGGTCTAAAACATGCCGTGATATGTGAAAATCGAGTATTCTCACTTGCCAAGTCATTCAGCACCAACGAGCGTAATCAACTGGCGAGTATTCTACGCAAACATGCGGGTCTTTTCGATGTTTCACAGCTACAGGCTCCACCATCATTTACTGCTTCTCGTATAAAGCGCCGCATAGATACGGCGTCCCACAGACCTCTCCGACAGAAACCCTACCGACTATCGCCTTCGGAACGCGCAGTGATCATTGAGCAGGTTTGCGAGATGCTAAAGAAAAATGTAATTCAAGAATAATGTAGTCCGTGGGCTGCTCCAGTAATTCTTGTCAAGAAGAAAGATGGCACATGGCGATTTTGCGTTGACTACCGCCGCCTCAACGCCATCACCGAAAAAGACGTATACCCACTACCGCGGATTGATGATGCCATAGACTGTCTTTCATCGGTCTCTTACTTTTCGTCTGTTGACTTGAGGTCAGGATACTGGCAGATCCCTATGAACGAGGAAGACAAGGAGAAAACGGCATTTCTTACACCAGATGGACTTTTCGAATTTAATGTGATGCCGTTCGGGCTGTGCAATGCGCCTGCAATTTTTGAGCGCTTCATGGACAACATTCTGCGGGGTTTGAAGTGGGAAGTCTGTATGTTATTTGGACGACGTATTGATTTTCGGGTGCACCTTCTCTGATCACAACACACGTCTTGATGTCGTGCTGGATTGCCTAAGCAAAGCAAGCTGCGTGCTCAACTAAAAAAATGTCGTTTTGGAGAGCGCCAAACACTCGTCCTTGGACACTTAGTGGACAAAGAAGGCATACGGCCGGATCCCGCGAAGACGGCCGTGGTGGAGGCGTTCAAGCAACCTCACTCGGTAAAAGAACTGCGCAGCTTTTTGGGCCTTTGCTCATACTTCCGTCGATTCATTCCTGGATTTCCCAATATCGCGTACCCACTGAAGTGCCTGCTTCAGAAAGGCGTGCAGTTTGACTGGGCCCCGGAATGTGCGTCCGCTTTTTCTGAGTTGTAGTTACTTTTGACGTACCATCGATTCTTCGACACTTCGATCCTCTGGCTCCAACAGAATTTCACACGGACGCTAGCTGTGTTGGTGTAGGCGCTGTCTTGGTTCAACGCTTTGATACCAAATAACACGTCGTAGCGTATGCAAGTCGGTCGCTAAGCAAGTCCGAGCGCAACTACACCGTCACGGAGCAAGAATGCCTCGCAGTAGTCTTCGCAGTGCAGCGCTTCCGGTAATACCTGTACGGACGCCACTACGCCGTCGTGACAGACCATCATTCTCTGTGCTGGTTGGTCAATCTGCGTGACCCATCTGGTAGACTTGCGCGTTGGACACTTCGTATACAGGAATAGGACTTTACCGTTTCCTATAAAAGTGGCCGACGTCACGCTGACGCAGATTGTCTTTCGCGGCTACCACTTCCAACGACGGACTGTGACGCGGACAACTTCGACACCTACATCGCATCATTGGACCTACGTCTTCCCGATACGAGTACCTTTAAGACTGAGCAGAAAAGGGATCGCACCATACAGCAACTTCTTGCTACCGAACGAAAATCACCGGCTAATCGTTTCTGCATACGCGAAGGGCTAGTGTACAAAAAAAAATGCCCCCACCTCCCCGAAGGGAATCGTGAAGAAATGCGAATGCATTTCGCGCGCGCTTCACTCCATTTATATATGGTGGTTGTGGTTCGAAGAAGGAAAAGGCGCCTAATTTCTGCAGCCCGGTCGGGAGCACGGCGCAGCGCCTGTTTTTTTTTTTTTTTGCTTTTGTTCTGTTTTTTCTTTTTTATTTATTTTTTTATTCTTTTTGTTCTTTTTTCCTTTTTTTTCTTTTTTTTTAATTTTTTTAAATTTTTTTTCATATATAGCTCCGCCGAGCTCCCGCGATGCGAGCGCCCTCACACACTTGAAATGCATTCGCATTTAAAACTGGAGATGCGTAAAGCACGCAGCGATGGAGCGGTGTTTCCTACTGGAACATGCCAATCGCTGCTAATGGGCAATGAGAGACAGAAGACTCCGACTGGACACAGAGACCCGCAGTCGGCTTTTAGTTAACGCGCACGCTGCGAATTTTTATTGTTCAACAACGCACAGGAGAAATCTCCCACCGGCACCACTTTGGAGGTCAAGATCCATTGCCATATATACGGGATGGACAGTGAACGGTTGTGCAGCGCGAGCAGTCGGTTTTTTCAACCAAGAAACTCGCTAGCAGACGCTGCCTGCGTCGGCGTCGCGAGGCGAGAGAGGGGGGTAGCGTAGGAGAGGAGAGAGAGGGGGGGGACGCGCATGCGCAGTGGGGGTGTGGACGCTGTGGGCAGGGATGCCTAGAGGAGGGAGGGGGGGGAGCGTATTAGAGGAGAGAGAGGGGGGACGCGCATGCGCAGTGGGAGCGCGGGGAGGGATGCCTAGAGGAGAGAGAGGGGGAGCGTAGGAGGGGAGAGAGGAGGGGAGGCGCATGCGCAGTGAGGGTGTGGTTGCCGCGGGGAGGGGATGCCTAGAGGAGAGAGAGGGAGAGAGGAGGTTTTTTATTTATATTTTTTTAAAGGGCTTGCGCATGCGCAGTATGGGTGGTCACGCCGCCCACCACCACCACCGGATTAACCTTCGCCATAAGATGCTTCACATCTAACACCTGCCGGCGCTTACCTCCTCAACCTATCCTCCTCCTCCGCGGACAACGCTGGACAACGCCGGACAACGCCGGACAACGCCGGATGCCTGACATAGCCCGACTATGAAATGCATTCGCATTTAAAAGAACTATACTACGACCGGCTCACGATATCTTCTGGTGGTCCCGAAGAGTCTCCGCGTTTGCATCTTACAAGCTATGCATGATGATCCAACATCTGGTCATCTAGGCACAGCGAAAACTCTTTGCCGCCTTCAAGAAAGGTTCTATTGGCCCAAAATGCGCCAGACGACGGAACACTGCATGTCTAGCTGCAACGAGTGTCAACGTCACAAGCGTCCTACAAGTTCTCCTTTAGGGCGACTACATCCTGTGCCGCCCCCCTAGAACCCCATTCAAGCAAGTCGGGATCGACCTTCTTGGGCCCTTTCCGCGGTCTTCTGTTGGAAATCGCTGGATAGTCGTGTGCACCGATCATTTAACACGGTACTGTGAGACGGCTGCAATACCATCGGCAACTACAGCCGACGTGTGTTTCTTCATGCTACGCTTTGTGATCCTGCGACACGGACCTCCGAAAATTGTTATCAGTGATCGTGGGCGACAATTCACTGCAGACGTGGTGGAAGAGATGCTGTCATGTGCTGCTGCAGGAATGGTAACAACAAAAGTTGAAAACAACAGCAATGAATAAAGAAGAAGAGCGGCGCGAGGAACTCTCGTGGCGCGAGCGTCTGGGCAAGAGAAAAAAGAAGGGGAGAATCGGCGGAAGAAGCTGCCATGGGACGCTCCTGGTTTCCCTGGCTGGTAATAACGGTGATGTGCGCACCTTGACTTTGCTTTCTTCTTGTATGCGAACTGTGATTTCATTTGATAGACATCCACTTTCATTTCACTTATTCTGCATAACGGGAGTGTTGTGTTGTGTATTGTGTTTAACGCGAGTTGTTTGTACATTTATTAAATGCCTGTATGTGTGTGTGCTACCGAGAACGACCACTTCGTCCTTCTCATTTCTTGAACCTGCCACGGTGAATACAATACATCGTGACATTTTGGCGTCCACTGGACAGGACGAAGCAGTTCTCTGCAGCACAGGCACAGCAGATGCGATGGACACGCGTACGTTGGTGGAGCTTGGAGAGCGAGTGGGCTTGTCTGGGGAAGAACTGAAAGAGTGGATGTCGGAGGAGGAAAAGCGTCAACGCGATGAAAGAGCACTTGAGCGTGATGCAGCGAAGGAACGCGATCTGCTTTCTGTTGAGCGGGAGAAAATAGCTGCTGAACGGGCGTCTTCAGAGCTAGCGCGAGCCGAGGCAGAGGAACGCAGCCTTCAGCTACGTATCAGGCTTGCCGAGTTAGACGCCGCGCGAGAGGACCGAACGCAGCAGAGAGAATCGAATGAAGTTATACAAGCAGTGCGTTCGCAGCAAATAAATCCTCGCAAGTTCCTCCCGCAGTTTGAGGATGCTCGAGACGACTTAGACGCATACCTCAAAAGGTTCGAGTGCGTTCCGAACAGCCAAGGCTGGGACAAATCGCAATGGGCGATCGCGTTGAGCATGTGCCTCATGGGTGAAGCTTTGAAGGTGTATGCAAGGCTGTCTCCAAAGGATTGTCTGGATTACAACAGTGTAAAACAGGCTCTTCTGCGGCGTTTCCGTTTCACGGCAGAAGGGTATCGCGAGCGCTTTCGAGCATCTGAACCTGAAAACGGAGAAACGGCTACGCAATACGTAGCCAAGATTAAAGGCTACTGTGACCGGTGGATCGAACTCTCGGAGACTCCGAAAACGTTCGAAGGCCTTGTCGACCTGATCAACAAGGAGCAGTTTCTAACAAAGTGCAATAAGAAGTTGGTTACGTTTATCCGTTAGAGAGAGTGCAGCTCATTAAACGCTGCCACAAAAGCAGCTGATGAGTTTATGTACGCTCAGCAGCAGAAAAACTTATTGTATTTCAAGAAACATTCAGAGGTAACTGGCATTGAGAACCAATACTTTGACGTTGACAGGAGATTTAACATTCCTAAATGCTCCATATGTAACAGAGTGGGACACAGTGCCTCCAACTGTCGATACAAGACAAAATCATTTTGTGCGAAATGTCGTCGACATGGCCATGAGACAATACATTGCTCAGAAAAAGGGATGTGGTCTGAGCAAGCGTCTTCCATTTTGGAGAAGACACAGCTGCATTCCAAAGAAAGGTCTCATGAAGCAAATGTTGAGAACACGGCTTGTGGAGGGGAAGCAGTAAACAGGGTTGGTCAAAGTGATTGTGCTGGGGACATTGTGAGCACGGTAAAGGATCACCACGAGTGTAGTACTCAAAGCAATATGCCGGTCACAACAGGGGTTTTGAACGGACACGTTGTATCTGTGCTGCGAGATACCGGAAGCAATACCGTTGTAGTACGTAGAAGTCTGGTACCTCTGAAGTCCCTTACCGGTAAACAACGAGCCGCATCGTTGGTCGATGGAAGCACCCGCGTTCTACCCGAAGCCTCAGTTACTTTGTCATCCCCGTACTTTACTGGGGAAACAATGGCAACATGTATGGACTCCCCAATCTATGACGTAATCATTGACAACGTTCCTGGTACTCGAGAACCGGGCGAACCGAACTATGATTGGGAGCCCCCAATACCCGCACAAGATGGACAAAAGAAAGTGAATCTTTCAAGAGAACTGTGGGTAAACCTGGTTGCCTGAAACAAGCCCACACTAAGCAAAGTAACCAAGGAAATATCATCGCCAGCGTTTTTGCCAGGGGGGTTAGTTACAAGGGCTCGATTACAAAAAACCCAGGCCTCAGAGAACGCGTACGTTAATCCTCTGCCTAGGCACCTCAAAATGGAGCAGATGCAGGGTATTCAGGCCGATCCGTGCCGGGAAGACTGTTTCTATGGCAGATGTTGCAGAAGATTGAATATCGAGAAAAATACAATATCTGCTAGCTCGGTTTCCTCCGGCAGGCAAAGCATATGTGTAGGCGTCTTGCCCACAACCACAATAAAAGGTCGATGCCAAATGGACTCTATGTCGGACAAAAAATCATGTTTTTTGTGAATAGTAAAAGAAGATGTACAAGTTGGTGAAGCGCCATCACCTTACATCTTGTCTTCGTTTAAGCAATGGCGCCATTTTCCATGAATCGTGTATAGAGTGAACAATACTCATATAATTTCTGGTATGCATATTCCAGAAGTATTTCTAATTACTAGAGTGCAGACAGAGCAATAAGGCAGTTACGTGTTATAGAGATAAGGTTTATAATTTGTTGTAAGTGCCCCAAGTAACAGAGAATACTTGCTTGATAACTATTTTGTATCCTGTTGTACATTCCTGCTCTGTAGCTTATGATGGAACATCCCATTTTTGTCAAATTGTTTCTCATGTGTTCATGCCGCTAGTCGACAACAGGTTATTGCTATGCGCAGATCTCCCTTTCTTTAAGCTATGGTGAGTTTTTTTTCGAAAAAAAACTTGAACTGTGGGGTAGTGTCATGTGCTGCTGCAGGAACGGTAACAACAAAAAAGTGAAAACGACAGCAATGAATAAAGAAGAGCGGCGCGAGGTACTCTCGCGGCGCGAGGGTCTGGGCAAGAGAAAAAGAAGGGGTGCGCGTGGGGATAATCGGCGGAAGAAGCAGCCATGCGGACAAGAAATCCTGGCTCCTGTCAATGTCTGGTGTCCCTAAGACTATGGATCTAAATGGTTCGCAGAAGTTCTCGTGCTCCCCAACAGTGCTTCTGAACGTCAGTGGTCGTGCGGTGCACCGACGACAACTGTTCACGACACACCACCTGGATAACCGAGTCCAGCGGAACATCGAGCCCCGACTGAAAGACTCCGAGGCGTCGCGTCTGGGACGCTCCTGGTTTCCCCTGGCTGGTACCAACGGTGATGTGCGCACCTTGACTTTGCCTTCTTCTTGTATGCAAACTGTGAGTTCATTTGATAGACATCCACTTTCATTTAACTTATTCTGCATAACGGGAGTGTTGTGTTGTGTATTGTGTTTAACGCGAGTTGTTTGTACATTTATTAAATGCCTGTATGTGTGTGTGCTACCGAGAACGACCACTTCGTCCTTCTTATTTCTTGAACCTGCCACGGTGAATACAGCACATCGTGACAGATGCTTCGTGTATGCGCGTCAACGTTTCGGCACTCTACACCATATCATCCCCAAACAAACGGTCTAACGGAACGAACTAACAGAACTCTCACCAACATGCTATCTATGTATGTCGCATCAGATCACAAGAACTGGGACAGCGTTCTACCTTTCATCACTTATGCATTTAACACAGCACAGCATGAAACTACCGGTTATAGTCCGTTCTTTCTACTATATGCTCGGCCGCCTCGCTGTACCCTCGATACCGTCTTCCCGTTTTTGGACCGCCATGATCACTTTATATCCGAGATCGTCTGTCGTACCGAAGAAGCCCGACGTCTTGATTATTTGCCTACTCTTGCTTCGCAAGATCGCTCGAAGGCGCGTTTTGACCGCGGACGCCGAGACGTGACGTACAATAGCGGACACCTAGTGTTGCTCTGGACGCCAACTAGAAATCGCGGGTTGTGCGAAAAACTTCTGGCGCACTAGGCGGGACCTTATGTTGTCATCGACCGTATATGCGAATTAACATACCGCATAGCGCGTCTCCACTCAAATGGCCGACGGTCTGCAAAGACTGAACCTGCCCATGTTGCGCGTTTGAAGCGCTTTATTCCTCAAGAGTCTGTTTGACTCACCCGGTGGGCTTCGTCTGCACGGTGGGAAATGTTACCGTGTACGTGATTTGGGTATGTGCATCTGTGTAGCGGGCAACAATGATGTTAGTGAAGAAGAGGATGTTCGGCTGGTGATAAAGGTCTTCAGTGCGCGTTCATTCAACACATTCCTTCGAGCCTAACGTTACGTCGCGCCTGAATAAACCCTTTCGTAGACGTAACAATATATATATATATATATATATATATATATATATATATATATATATATATATATCCGCGCCTGCTGTATGCAGGCAGCGATGATGATGTGCGGTCTGAGAGCCTCGCGGAACGAGACATTAAACGAAGAAGAAGGCGAGTTTGTGTTTGCTTTTGCCTATGCTGCTGGAAAAGCGGGCTGCTTGCTCTTCTGTTCATGATTCTGTATGTCCGTGTACGGTGTAGCGCGACACTGGTGCAGGTGCTGCATCGCAACACTGCCTGATGCTCCACACTTTATCTCAGGCTATTCATCGAGTCCTTGCACGCCGTCACCTGTTACGACTGTCACTTTCACTTTCGTTTGCTGTAACTCTCTGTCGTATAAAAAATTATCTGTCTCTGTCGTATGCATAAAAATTACCTGTTGTCATATACATTTGTTATAAAACCATTTGCTGCTATCCAGGGACCCATGCACTTTGGTTCAGTGTGGCAATAGCCGCAGAGACACTGGTACATTGGACAAGGTGTACTGGGCCATACGATTATCTATCCTTCATTTAACTTGGCAGAAAACGCAAGTGAAAACATTGTCAACTTAGCAAAACAGCAACACCGAAGTCTAACATCACGTCTGCTGTAGCTTTAGCACTGCAACGTCAGCGCAAGCAACGAAAATGTTTATTGCCAATGCGTTAATGAGCGTGTTTTGCAGAAATTCCTCCATTGCCGTCTGATTCACTTGTTGTGAGCGAAAAACTGGCGTCTTATAATTTGCTTTAAATAGGTTTTGGAGCAAATCAACGCGTAATAAAACCAGTGCAGTGCGAGTGAGAATCGGACCAAGGTCCTTTGTGTTGCAAGCACGTGTTCTACCACGGAACCAGGCCATTGCTTTGATCAGTTTCCATAGAACACTACAAATGTTAGTTATGTGCTGTGAGACTGCCTAATGATGCAATGTTTCGTCGCAGCAGCTTTGAATCGAGCCATGCAATTAAAACGTATGAATGGCACGACTAGCGGGTTGTTTGAAGAGTCACCCAATTCAAAGTGCTAAGATATACTTCTCACAAGCATCACAACATTGCTAATGCGTAGGTGCTCGCGTGGTTCTACGGGTTCGCAGTGGTTACTTCGCATATTTTTTGCACACAGAAGAGTTATGGCGCAGGCCCTTGCAATTGTACTTGCAGCAATCACTCTGTGATATCTGTAAACGGGGATGTAATTCACAGGCATGTTCCCCTCCTTTCGGCATTGTTGAGGTGTTACCGAGAAGCGAAGATAGGCAACCGGCTGAGAAGTAAATGTTAATGAAACTTTCATGTTCACTGATAGATTTCTAGCCTTGTCATTAGTGAGGGCGCGTTCTGCGTAGATTGAAGCGAGATGAAGCGCAGATAACGGAGACACAACACTGCTCGCGTGCTCGGGCGCTCGGACTTCTTCGGCGAAGTCACACGCATGTGACCTCCCTTGGGCATTAAAGATGATGCGTAAGGAGTATGCGATTTCCCGGCCCCGATACCGTGGAAGGCACAGAAAGCAAAACTAAAGGACTTTCGTTGCGAAGGCTACGCGCATCAAGTGGCGGTAGCTTCAAGATCTCCTCGCATATCTGTTTTGCGCGGTTTCAAAATATAGGATTCCTCTGATAGTATCAAACCAATATAAAAATTGAAGGACGCTTTGTAATTTTTGAAATGTGTTCGGCGAGAGCCGGTGGCCATTTAACTGACTTTTTTTTCATTTTTTTTTCACAGGGAGACCCAACAGCTGGCGCCCTTCCAGGGTCCAGACGGAGGTACGGACAGACGCGCGTATGAGACCATAAAGGCTTTTGCCTTAAATATTCGTTGTGGGTATAAATCTCTTCATCATGCATGCAACAACCGCCAGTGTCGAAGTAGAATTCGTTATGTCATTCGTTCAGTCATGACCTGTTTTTCACAATTTTCGGGCTACCATAAATTACAACATTTATTTGGCGCATCTCTTAGTAAGTGTCACTTAAGATGTATTAGTAAAGATGGTTTATCCATTTATAATTAGAAAATATCCACCGAGCCTCCACTTAGCCCAGTGATCGCCATTGCGCGAATGAAACAAGGAAAGTCACCGAAACTGTATTCCTGAATACCGAAGAAAGTAAGTTCTATGAAATGTGTGAGGCAATGTAGGTATTCTGGCAAGATGATTATTGTGGAGAAAAAATGTTTTAGCAGGCGGTACCCTATTGTCAGTGACTAATAGAAGCATTTTCCCCCGTTATATTTAAGGCACTTGGCTCTTTTCAGATAATTGCCTTTGTGCAGCCGCGATATCCCCTATGAGAGGCCTATATTCTTTTAACTACGATGCACAAGCTGATGGTGTTGTTCGGCCCGACCAGCCCGAGAAAGAAGAGAAAGATCATACGTTGCAGCTGCGTATTCAAGGGCTTATTTATGAAGAAAATGCAAGCGCGAAAGCGAGATTTCATTCGCAACGACTTTAATTATTTCGCTGTTTTCCTAGATGCGTTAGAGAAGTGTATGCGGGGATCTTGCAATTTCGTTTTAATACATAAAGAGCGGATGTCGTTGCGTGTTAAGGGCTCTGGCATAATTTTCAAGCGATGTTGTTATTCTAATTTTTTTGAGACACTAACAACCGCGATGTAAAAGGGTGTATTTCTTAGTGTTCAATCTACCATATTCACTTAACCTTCCGCAATACAATAATGATTTCGAAAAAAAAAACACGGCACATCCGGTCCACTGTGCTCAAGGGTCCTGCACACGTGTTGTGCCACATTTGATTTTTTTTCCAATGAACGCAACAGAGTGCGAAGAAGAAGATTTCATGTGCTTGACATCCGCGTTGTCATTGAAGGGCACCCGAAAGAGCATGGTGAGAAGGCACCAATGATAGCCAATAGCGCGAAATGAATATCTATGAATGAGAACACCAATGAATAAACATTAGCACCAAAGGTAATTCAATACAAAAAAACACAAATAACTCTAAATAAGGCATCAGTAGTAACAACTTGAAGAATAAATATTGGAAGGGAAATATTTCGTCAAATATGAGTGATATGCAAAGGCTCTACATTTAAGCAGTGAAAAAAGTATGCGTGTGCCCACAGTTATGCAGAATTTTTAGCCTGCATTTTTTATTTTATTTTAGGACTTAACATTTCGTATTTTCTCTTATCAGGGGTGTTTATCACGAGATTTTATGGCCGTGGGCCTGCAATCAGAACGACTGGTCCGAAATTGGGAGTCTGCCGGGCAAAGCAGGGGAGTTCTCAGGTATGAAGTACTGCGAGTTTATCTCGCTGCCAATGCTTTACAGATCAGTAAACTGAGCAAGTCACAGCGATGTTAGCTCTATGAGTCTCTGGGGGAGTATCTATGAGGTGACCCCACCAGCAATGTTCATCACACACATGTCACTGGGAACCCGTAATAAGCAAGGGGTAAGTAGTCTACGAAAAATCTAAATTCACGTGGGTGGCGGCAGCACAAATGCTCAGAGGTGCACTCTCAGCATGTCCAAACGACACGACGGCGAATAATGTCTTACTTCCTTAGGATTAACTGCCAAAACTGCTGGCTTACGTGTTTTACATACAGACCCATGCTGATGGCTACATCGCTAGATGCTTCACCTTGCGATTGCTGCTGGCATAAGCTTTAAAACTCAAATATAAAATATGCTTTAGGCTGGGCTAGCGGCTGCTATTATACAGATAACGACTATAGGCTCGCAGTGATGTGATGTAGCAATGAAATCATGTTGCAATTTTTTAGGGGCGAAGCTCCTTGGGGCATAGGCTAGTCCCGCGTCGTTGTCGTTGCGGTCGTAGTAGCCACCATGACGATGACGATGACGCTGCCATCACGGCACAGCACATCCAATGTGCTGTGTGCAATATGCGTCATAATGATGACGCTGATGACGATGAAGAATAAGCGTCGTAGCCACCTGTAGGTCTCAGAATGATCACTAGATGGCGCTGCGGTGCCATCAAGTGATCGACCACATGCGACCCACAACAATGCGAGCAACCTGCATCGATCTCGTCTTTGCAAACTTCCCACTACGACCCATCCAAGAACCCCTATCCCTCCACTTCACCGACCATAAACCCGTTATAATGAAGCTGGAACGGAAAACACGGCTTATGAACACGTTAACCACCACGGCTCACGACCAACGAAGAAAACGCGGCTCAGTTACGAAAACGGAAAATCACGGTTCACGAATAAATAAAATTTCTTAAAATATACACGCAGTGTTTGTCACGTCTTTGATGGTGTACTGGGTAAGATTCCCGAAAGATTCACGGTTTTTACCGATGAAACTCTGGAGCTTCGCCCACTCATCATCATTCACTCCATATATATGCGTGGATTTTTTTTTAAATAGGACTTCGTTCTTAGGTGAGTTTTAGTGTGATCTTCTGTCCTTATGGTGTGAATACATCAGCAGTGACATTCAAACTCCGTCAATATGCTTGCTAGAGGGAAGTAAAATGCTATAATGTGTGTGGACACGTTGCGCACAAGATTGTAGTAGCATTGCCATGACGCTCATATGCATCTTCTGTAAAGAACAGCGCTTTTGCATTTCTACTGCTCGGAAAAGGCACTCAACTAGCCATTATTTTCTCGCCATACCAGAGTCGCTTCAAATAGTTGACCAACATCACATCGAAGATAAAATGACGAGGTATTGAATACAGAGGACTTGTCTTTACTCCTCGGAGCATGTGCAGCAGTACTGCTCGTGGCGAAGATCGCGGTCATACTGCTTTGGTTTATGAAAACTGAAGTTCTTAAAGCAGTTCTGAGTCTTACACTTCTAGGTCAATAATATGACTAATTACATGCAATTTATCCCTCGAAAAGTTTGTAATCATAACAAGCATGTAACAAACCAAAATGTAATTTATCGTTTAAAAGACTGCGAGGCAGTGTAATTGATTATAATGCCCTAACTACGTACAATGCTCTATGCGCAGATTTTAAGGAATGCAGTTGTGCAGTACTGCGCCAGACTCATCTCTGATCTCAAGATTGCCAATAAATATTTAGGAAATAACCTGAAGATGCGCCTTCAGAAAACCTGTATTTCACAGCTTTAGACACATTTAAGCAGGCTGATGTATAATGTAGCACATGTTCGGCCCCGAAATTGCCGTTTCATTCTCAAGATTCCCTGATTATTTACTGTATTGTTTCATTTCTGCAGCACAAACATATGCGATCTGCTTAGTTCTTTGTCGTTTTTTTTTTAGATATCGTAAAATATGGTGCTTGTCAGACAGATGGGTCCCACAGCATGCTTTCTAGGCATCCTTTTCTCTCACTCCTCACCAGCTGCATTTGTGGCGAAGTAATACTTAAATTATGCTTCTCAATCTCTTCGTCTGGCCCGTACATATGTAGCAAAAACAAAATGTAATAAATTCATCCAACACAACAAAACAACATTATCGGCGCGTTCAGAGGTACTCTACAGTATGAAGTAGAGTTGTAACTAAAGAGCAGAATTCTTTTCATTTTAATTTGTCACACATACAGTTATTTCCACTGCATAAAATTATTTCAATGGAACAAATAGTTTGAAGCAGGCTTTCTATCTTGCCTACACATTTTGCCTGAGGCCGAAAAAACATTGAAAGTTAGCATTCATGTATAATGTCGACCATCATACCACAATTACGCTGTTGTCAGTGAAATGTTCCCCTGGCAAAGCATTATCTGTGTGTCTCTTCCACATGGCCACAACTGCTGTGCAAATTGAAGGAGTGCTACAGTGTGGTATAAAATTTTTGGTTGGTTGTTAGCTCACCGACTGCTATTCCCTCTTTCAGATTCGACATTCTTAACTGAAAGCATCAGAAGAAACTTAACAATTTCATGCATTTACCTGATGTGAATCTTCTAAACTGTCGAAAACAAGATAGCAGGCTTCGGTTTAGGGTCGAAGCCCTTCAGGGTCGTACAATGTCCGGCTGTTGTCGTCGAGATTCGCCTAGCCGTTGTCTCTAGTCGAAGCACAGGTGCGAGACATTGGTGAGCAATACCGTCTACAGGGGATACATAGCGCGCATATGGTTTACAAAAATAAAACGCCCGAACACCGTAAAAACACCGACATTTAACGACCCATCAATCAAAACATATGAGAGCGCGAAAGCTTAACCAGAATAAAATAGAAGGCCAAAACACAAAAAAAGCCGCAAAGCGGCAACGCAATTACCATAAGAACAAACTGAAACACCTGTGAACAACAAAAAAAGTTATCAAAATACTTAACCAGAATAAATAAAATAAAAACTGCAGCACCGTAAGAACACCGAAATTTAACCACCTATCAATCAAAGCATATGAGAGAACAAAATGTTAATTAGAACAAAATGGAACGCGACGATTTACGGTCCGATGTACTCTGCTTCGCCCGATCATCAGCATTCACTTCGTGGAACTGCAGCAACTATTTTTTGCTCTACAGTTTCCAATCGGCTATATATGATTTGGCTTTGCAGCATGCCAAAAGTGTGGCCCTCCAATATCAGGTTCAGAATCAGAATCAGATTTATTGTAATTAGTACAAAGGTTACATTGTGATAATATACAGAAGGAGGTCCCGAAGTCAGAGACTGCAATGGGAGCTCCTTTTCAAAATAAATGAGAAATGTAGGTTACAGCTTAATTAAGCATAGATATTATACAATGTGTAAATACAAATAAATAAAATTCAACAGAAATAAATTAGACCACAAAAAATAAGAGTACACAAAGTAACAAGGGCGAGGTCATCAAATAATAATGTACAATGAACAAGATTATGAAGATACTTATGAATCAGGGATTGCGAGAATATAATCTTTTAATTGTTTTTTGAATTCATGAATTTTTAGTGTTTTGATTTCGATGGGTATGGAATTCCAAACAGCGAGGGATGAGAAAAGAACACTCTGCTTGCCATAATTAGTATTTATTTTGGGTAAAACAAAGTTGTAATTGCGTGCGAACCTTGTATTATTATTATTTGTTAGATAGGAACAGGGTATAACACCATCGCATTGTTTTAAGGTAATTTCTTTGAACAAGAATTTGGTAAGGTTATACGTAACGAGTTTTGAAACTGAAAAAGTACGGTTAGATTGTAAAAGGTACGCGGCTTTGAGATTAAATGCACTAAACGTAATTATTCTAATAGCTTGGTTTGGTTGTACTTGTAATGAATGTAGATATGTCATGTAAGTATTTCCCCAACACGTGATACAGTAGTTGATGTGTGAATGAACAAATGAAAAGTATAGCGACAGTAAAATTTCGTGCTTGAATATGTATCGCGATTTTAGAAGAATTCGGATCCCGTAGGCAATCTTTTGTTTTACTTTGGATATGTGATTAATAAATTTTAAATTGTTGTCTAGTTCAACGCCTAAATAATTACAAGAGCAACTTGCTGGGATAGAAGAGGCTCCAAGAAATATAGGAGGAATTGAGGGAAGTGTCCGGTGGCTAGAGGTGAATGAAACAAATTTCGTTTTCGATGCGTTTATGTGTAATTGGTTAGTTTCACACCATTCTAGCAGATTGCGCATGTCTTTGTTGATGTTGCATGTCAGAGTTGCGAGACATTTGTCCGAGTTGATGATAGTGGTGTCGTCTGCATAAAGTATACATTTAGAAAGGGATAGACAGTTCGGCAAACCATTCACATACAATAGGAACAAGAGAGGACCTAATATGGAACCTTGAGGCACTCCAGTATTGGTGAACATGGTTTTGAAATTAACACCTGAAATAGTGATTACCTGCATTCTGTTTTTTAAGTAGTTCTGCAGCAAAAGTAGGGCTGGTCCAGTAATTCCTAATGATTCAAGCTTATGAAACAATATTTTTTATTTATTTTCTCAAAAGCCTTAGTTAAGTCTATAAATACTGAAGCAGCGTAATGACCCTCATCAATCGCAAGTTTTAGTTCATCTGTTAGTGCAATAAGAGCAAGTTCCGTCGTGTATCCTGGGCGAAAGCCGTATTGTAATTGCGAGAGAATATTAAATTTGGTTAAATAATTAGTCAAGCGCTTTTCGATGACTTTTTCAATTACTTTACTAAAGAATGGTAATACACAGATGGGGCGGTAATTGGAAATTAAACAGCGGTCACCCTTCTTGAAAACTGGTGTTATCCTGCCTTGTTACAGTTCACTTGGGAAACAGCCAGATTTGAACATGAGATTTATTATGTGCGCTACACTATCAGTTAAAAAGGGTGCTACCAGCTTTATGTGAGAGGGGTGCAGTCTATCGATGCCAGCGCCGGTTATCTTCATGTTGTTTATAACGTTTAGATCTTCCAGAGGGGTGGTTGGAAATAAAAAGAAAGACTTGGGGAGGCGGTGTGATATGGGATTATCATGAGCCGTAATTTGTTGTTCCTCGCCGAAGGAAAAGTCAGCGAACGCATTAGCAATTTCTTTGGCGGTTTTAACCATTATTCCCTCATGAATGATTTCGGATATCGTTTCATGATTATGTGTCCTATTTAAGAATGAATTAACAATTTCCCATTTCTTTCTTGTGTTATTACCACATGACAAAATTTTGTTTTCATACCACATTTTCTTTTGCTTGTTTCAAGTTTTTAGAAAGATTATTCGAGAACTTTTTGTACCTGGAAGCCAGATTCTTGTTAAATGGTTGTCGTTTGGTTTTCATGTAAAGATTATCTTTTTTACCCATTAGGGCTAGTAACTTTTCCGTTAACCATGGATTACGAGGCGATGCAAATTTCTTTTTGCATTTGACTTGATGTGAATCGAAACAGGATTTAAGGATAGAAATGAGGAGCGAGTATGCCTTTTCGGAATCATTAGTGCATAAAATGGAAGACCAGTGAACATTTGACACGGCTTCAACAAATAATTGTTTATCCAGCGCATATTTCATGTACGAGATTTTTTCGGTGGCCTGGGTATAGTGAAAGTTCAGAAATTTGGGATAGTGGTCAGCGATGTCGGTCATTAGAACGCCTGCATCAGGTGGAAAGGCCAAATTGGATAGCGCGTGATCAATTAAAGTACCTATGCAATCATTAGGAGATCGGGTTGGTATTTTGATTAGGCATTCATAACCAAAGCTGTTGAAGCAGTTAGTATAATGTAGGTGGTTAGAAGTAGACGCGTCAGCGAGGTTTATATTGATGTCACCAATATTTATTTCATTTTTTATTTTCGTTTGCTATTGTTCCCATGATATTGAAGAGAGCGGAGCAGAAATCTGTTTCTGACGAGGAAGGTGAGCGATATATGCAGCCAATTATCAGGTTTTTGTTGTCAGCGTTAAGGAAGTCGTGCTTCAGTTCAATCCAGACATCCTCGCAATTAATCACGCTAAGAGCAAGGTCACTCCTTCTTTTATACGAAACACTGGAGTGAATGTACAGTGCTGCTCCGCCATGGCTACTTGATGTACGATTACTATTTCAGCAACGAAATTGGAAAAGCAAAAGAGGTGCTATCGTGGTCATTCAACCAAGTTTCCGATACTCCGATAACCGAGAATGGAAAGGATAATGCAGAAAGAAGGTTAGAAAAGTCATCAAAGTGCTTGCGCAGGCTGCGCGCATTCAAATGCAAAATTGATCGTTGATTGTTCGACAAAATATAGTTTAGCTGCTTGACTGAGAAGTATGACGAAATTGTGATATTTGCCTGGCGACACACAGTGCGCAAGCTTAGATTTCGACTAAGTTATCACTGAAAGGTCGGATTCAGTTGCGATGCGAAGGACTCGGCTATCAGTTGTTTTCCGAGCCTTGATTTGGCAATTATTTGTCCACAAAAATTTCCAGTTCTTTGTTTTCTAGAGGCGCAAAGCTCTGGAAAAGAGAGCTTTGTTTTCGAGTGTCAAATGATCGTTAACATAAACAGGGTTTTGTTTGTGGTTGCCAGCCCGATGTCACCTAAGCAAAGTCTTGCCTTCCTTGCCTTTGCCACGAATTCAGCTTTCTTTGCTCTTGAGCAGAAAGGAGCCACAATGTTTTTGTGTTCAGGTTTGCTAGCAACCCGGTAAACAACGTCGAGGTCAGTCCCAGTTACAGGGCAATCAATTTCGTTGCCAATAGTCTGCATGACTCTCACGCAGTCTTCTCCTTGCAGGGCTGGGCAGTATCGAAGATACATGTATCTCAGATACTATCTTAGATACTCTTCGGGTATCTTGTATCTGTATCGCGATACGTCTCGCGAAACGAGTATCTGTATCTGTATTTCCGATACATTCAATAATGTATCGTGTATCTTAAGATACAAGATACGGCTATAGAAAAGCCACCCTGCGAAACAACAAACTTCGGCTGAACTCTGCTTCTCAAGCTGATACTGCTGCCACTAAGCCACCTCAATACAGCTGACGACTGTGATATTCATTTGTCTTTCCACCGGAGTGTTCCAGTGAGCGTAGGAAATAACGTCTATACGCGTCTTTCTGGTGGATCAGAGTCACGTGATGGCGCTCGAGCCATCTCGGCAAAAACAAGCGTGCGAACGTCTACGTGCAGCCCACGGTGTAAGAAGTAGCTTAGGTGACTGAACGGCGCGCGCTGGGCGAGGGCCGCTGCGGCCGGCTTAAAGTTCTCCTTTCTCCGCTCGTCAAGAGAGGGCGCTAGAAACTTGTGCCCGCTCCCTCGCTTCGCGCTCTCAGACAGCACAAACCCATTGCAGCTTTGTTCATGGCACGTTGTTGCTGCGCGCCGTGTTTTGTCAACGCATTGTTCACTTGTCTGCCAGGTAGCTCCCAACCTTCAAACTTTTTCATGAGCCTGCATAATGGCAGAGTGCTTCGTACTGCTTTGTAACACCGGTTACAAGTCTTGCAAAGAAAAGTACTCGCTTTTCAAGCCGCCGAACGATGAAGCAAGACTTGAAGCATGGAGACGAGCAATACCTCGTAAGGACCGCGTGCTCCAAAGAACGGATCGCGTTTGTGAGAAGCATCTCGCTTCCCGTTTTATCCTGACGACGTGGTCTGCGGGAATTGACGGCCATGTGCTGATGTCTGGAACAAGAAGAGCGGGCCTTTGAAAAGACGCTGGGCCGTCAATTTTCGAAGGTGCGCCAAGCTACCTCTCCAGAAAGATTAAAAGCCCTCGAAAGCAAGTGAAACGGCTAGCGCTTACTGTGGCTGCTTCGGTGAGTAACTGAGTACCCTTTCTTGACAAATAACGATATACTGCCTTTACCGTGCGTTACCACAGTGCGAAAGTACATAAGCACGGTTGGTCCGCAGTGCAGTTTCGACGACAACTTCTGCAAAGCCCTCAAGATAAAAGTTGCCGGCAAGACCGCATTCCAGCGGCGGGGAATGCTGACCTTGGACGAAATTCATGTAAGAAAGGAAATGGCTGTCAACTCGCAGACAATGACGTACACTGACCTTGTTGATCAAGGAGAGCAAAATAATCAGAGCAAAGAACTCGCAGATCATGGCCTCGTCTTTGCATTTGCTCCGTTTGGTGCAACCTACCTACAGCCAGTAGCCGCGTGCTTGCGTCAAAAGGACCAACTAAGGGGACGCTGCTTTCGCGACTTCTGATCCAGTGCATCGTACAACCTAGAAAATGCCGGCTTGTTCGTCGAAGAACAGAGTGCGTGATGCTTTAGGCCGCGGTCAATATAAAGACCGTAAAAAAACTTTCGAGATAAGCGCCCGCAAGTAACGACGAGAATGTGGAGCAGTGTGGAAGACACTGTTCCAGACTCTTGTAGTTGCTTCTATGCACATCTCGTATCGCACACAAAAGTGATGAAGTCGTGTGGCGGTAACTTTCAACGCGAACGATCCATGGCCTATCCCCCGAGGTGGGTTGCGCCAAAGGTCAGAGGAACAACAACAAAACAAACAGTACAAAGCTTTCGCGGAAATATGAGCGGAATAGCAAAAAGAGATGTCGCTGGCTTTTTAACCAGTGGCGTCAGGTACAACTGATGAAAAAACATCACATACGTCATTAAAAAAAAAAACGTTAGCTTGTAGGATCACGTGTTTGCGACAGAGCGTGGTCGCACCAGAAGCTGTTCCATGATCCTATAACTTAATATCGGTTCCAACGTATTTCTCAGGCCTCGGCTTACGTTGTTCACAAAAATTAATCAGTTATATGCAGTCTCCAGCCAAAGTGAACCGCATGTCGGCAATCGTTCCTCAACCTAATTTGTTTCTCACTGCACGTGGATTGCAATTTGGGCAACCCATTATGAACAGTAACTCAACAACTAGGCCTCAGAATACGTACAAACCGCTCGTAGGTCTTTGACAGCGCTGTGTTAAAAGGGAAAATTTCGTTGCCCTCGGCAGAGCGGTTCTACACCGTGAACGGGACGCAGGCACAGGGCATGCGGGAGGCAGAACCAAAGGGCATCAGTTTCGCGCGCCATCTGTCGGCGCTGTCTGGAAGCAGAACCTTACCGCGGCGCGCCCAGCGACCGCGCTCGCTCACCTAAGCTACCTCTTACACCGTGGTGCAGCCGAAGTTTTGTTTCTCGATGTTTTCGTTCTTTTTAGCGGTGTCCGTGCCATGAACCTTGTTTGTAGCCACGCTAGTGTGCTGCGTACTCTAATGCGTGCGGCGTCTTTCGCTCAAATTGGGTTGCGGCTACAGTGTTCTTATTGAAGTTTGTCTTGCGTGGTGCTTTGTTACAAATCCTCAAAAATGCAAGAATGGGCTTGCTTTGCGTCTCGCTGCTTTCACACAGAGATTTCACAGATGTCGTTGATGTAAGCTTGACTTGCACACTCTGTGGCTCGGCTCATATGCAAATTAGATTATAACAACCGTCCCACCACCGGTGTCAGTGCTATATGCAATAGAACAAGCATTTACGTAACAGATGATATTTTGTTGTACGGTGTCTGTTCTTCGTGCTAAATTATGCAAGAAGGTTTTTAATGATAGCTTGATTGTTAGCACAAGTGGTCTCTTTGCTGTCCTCCATTTGCATTCCACACATTACCTAGGCCACTGTGGGTTTTTTTTTCCGCTTGTTAACTGTTATAAGTCTTCTGTAACCTCCTCCTCTATTCCTTCTCTTACTTATTCGTACTTTTAAGTGTCTGCGTCATTGTTACTATTTACGAGCGTACATGCCTACATTCCATGTGAGTGTACTGTTCAGGTGATGTTAGGGCAAAGGTAAAATAATCTGAGTGTGCCTAGTGCTTACAGGAACGAAAATTCTGCTTACAATTTAATAAAAGAGCAAAATTGAGTTTACATTATAATAATGAAAATTATAACAACAAATCTTAAAGACGTTGGAAAGGGGATTTTAGAAACATAATACCAAGTACTACGGTTATCTCATTCGAGCCCTTTAGTGCTATTTTCCGGGGCCACTGAGTTTTGTTTGTATGTCCTTAAGGTGGTAGGCCACTCAAAAACAAAACTTTTTTTAAGAGCAGCCAGCGTTGAAAAAACTTTTTCCTCAAAACAAGCATGTCTTTTGAACTTACCCAGCCATTTACAGTGCAAAATATTGATTATTTATTGATTGGGAGGTAATCTTTGTCAAAAATTGCAACTAAAATGACCACCACGCCAGCTGTGATAAGTGACTAATGGGTGGCTTTATTCAGTAAAGCTTTGGCATTTTTGTAATTAATGGCTGGAGCTATGCAGTGAACTAGGATAAATATTATGCAGTAAATATCAAGGAAGTAATGTTAAAAAAACCAAAAAAATGGGAAAAAAGAGCCCATTTAGACTGAACCTGTTTGGGAATTCAGCTGTGAATTGAAAAATATTCTATGAATTTATTTTATTCTAGTTCAATGCACAAATATATATGTTGTAAATCATTGTGCAAAATTTCACTTCAAAGTATACGCTGAGAAAAAAGTTATAAAAGTTTGCGTCGCATCATTTGGAGCAATTGGTTATTTTCAGAAAAGCGACGAGCGTCGTGCGTCCCCCATGTGGCCGTTTTCTAGAGATTTAAGAACAATTAGAAGCATAAAGTTGTATTTAACAACATCCTCTTATATAACAGTAACAATAAAATGTATAAAGTATTTTGAATATCATTAATTAGACGAAACAACACTTACTTTCGAAACCAATGCAATGCGGTTTCAGTTTCGCTATAGGAGCATGGGGTGTAGAAAACTTGCTGTAACTCGCAAACTAATGATGATAGGAGCATAATGTTTGTTGCCACATATTTTTGAATGTTTGGGCGTGCAAAAAAAAACCTGAAAATTGATCTCGCGAAAAAAAAATTGACTTTTGAAGGTGGCCTACCACCTTAACACCTTAGTTGACGATACATCATGGTCTATTTTCATAGCTTTTAGGGGTGCCACTTGTATCGTGTTAATAAAGGGTGTCACGTAACTTGAACCAAATATTTGCAAAGAAGAAGTTCACCTCAACCGAATAAAAGCAACTATGTGGTTTACCGCCATGTGGCTCTCATTAGGGTATTTTTATACTGCGGTTAATTTCTTAACTAATATGAAAAATGTAAGAGTTCTGTTATTTATTTCGGGGCCAAATGCGTTTCTTTACGTTTTATAGGGCACTCTAAAACGACAGATCTGATTTTTTGAGGAAAGGTACATGCTATAGTAGTGATTCTTCCGCCGTTTAAAGAGAGCCGGAGAAATATGACCATGTTGGGAGCTCGTACGCTATATGTATATATTTTGCTGCAGCGCTCAAAGACGTGCTTCGAGCGACACAACGGGCAATCGGACCACGGTGAAATGAGCGGCCGTGGCTTAGGCATCGGTTCCACAGCGCGTCAAAATTTCTGACCGCCACACACGGCAAAGAAACACCATCGTCCCTGAGAAGCGACAAGCTGACGGTCCGCGCGCCGGTTGTTTCGCTCCAAGCGCATTTAAGATCGCTGCAGTACGATAGCGCATGAGTGCAGTCAGGTGGGTTTATTTGATATTTCGCGTGCTTTCTTTAAAAGCCAGAATATATTTCCCATGACGAATGTACGCCGCGAAAAAAAACAATTGCTTCGGTCATTTTTAAATGCGTTCTACGATGTGACGAAGCGCACTCTGCCCTAAAGTGAAAATAAAAATGTTGCATAATTGACCATAGTTAATCAACCAAGTAAGCGCAATATAAAAATACCAGAACGAGCGCCACGTGATGGTAAACCATATGCGATTGGTTTCATTCAGTCATGGTTAAACGCTATTTTTGTTTTAAATATTTCCTTATCCTTACGTGAAACACCCTGTGTACTTATTCACAGACAATTTTTATTGCGGAATCGCCTTGTTATTTGACTTAGGTATATTCGCTTTCCTTTCTTTAGGTCCCTGTAAAGTCCTTTTTTTTCTGTGTTACAAAAAAGAAGATAAGCAGGTTCGAAGTTGCAATGGTGTGAATAGCAGCGATATCCTGTGACGCTTTTTGCCACGTAAAATACATCTGGGAAGCTTGTGGGCGAAGTTCTCTCGGAGAGGAAATGGTAAAAGATTGCACGTTAGTGAATATGCTGCTAACGAACACTTTACGCAATGCAGAACATGAAAAATCACTGCAGTTTTAAGTCCTCAGTGAACAGTGAGCGCTGACTCGGTAGCAGTGTTGTACACGTTCCTCTAAAACAGTAACGAAACCTCGTTCCTCGTTCCTTCCCAATCTTGGAACGAGTTCCCGTTACAAGTTCCCTCCTTGCGAAAGGAACTCGTTACAGTTACATTTCGAAAATTGGAACGCGTCGTTACATCAACGTTACAATTGACTTTTTGTAATCAAAATATCATCATCATCATCAGCCTGTCTACGCCCACTGCAGGGCAAAGGCCTCTCCCATGTTTCGCCAATCAACCCGGTCCTGTGCTTTCTGCTGCCACGTTATACCTGCAAACTTGTTAATCTCATCTACCCACCTAATTTTCTGTCTCCCCCTCACGCGTTTGCCATCTCTTGGATTCCAGTCAGTTACCCTTAATGACCAGCGGTTATCCTGCCGACGTGCGACGTGCCCGGCCCATATCCATTTCTTCTTCTTGATTTCAACTATGATATCCTTAACCCCCGTTTGTTCCCTGACCCACTCTGCTCTCTTCCTGTCTCTTAAGGTTACACCTATCATTTTCCTTTCCATCGCTCGCTGCATCGTCCTCAGTTTAAGTTGAACCCTCTTTGTAAGTCTCCAGGTTACTGCTCCGTAGGTAAGTGCCGGTAAGATACAGCTGTTATATACCTTCCTCTTGAGGGATAGTGGTAGACTACCATTCATGATTTGATAATGCTTGCCGAATGAGCCCCATCCCATCCTTATTCTTCTAGTTATTTCACTCTCATGGTTCGGCTCCGCGGTTACTAGCTGTCCTAAGTAGACGTACTACTCATTTACAACTTCCAGTGTCTCGCCACCTATCGCAAAGCGCTGTTCTCTGCCAAGATTGTTCCACATTACTTTAGTTTTATGCATAATAATTTTCAGACCTACTCTTCTACGTTCCGTATCCAGTTCAACAATCATAAGCTGTAATTCGTCTCCCGCGTTACTCATCAATGCAATGTCATCAGCGAATCGCAGGTTACCGAAATACTCTCCATTAACTCGTATCCCTAACTATTCCCAATCTAGGGCCCTGAGAACCTCCTGTAAACACGCGGTGAATCGGATGGCAGCGATGGCGTAGTGGTTAGAGCATCAGCCTCGCATGCAAGAGGTCCGTGGTTCGAATCCCGGTGCCGCACAATTTCCAACCGGATTAAAAAAAAAATCCGCGTGATGATGGAATTGTGTAAAAAGACCTGGGGTGCAGCCTCACTAGCGACCACAGCCAGCAATGCACTCCCTCACCAGAGCAGGATTGGCCACCCTGGTGCAGTACTTGGCCACTACCTCCCACATGAATACACCAATTAATAAATATTTATTCTCGCGTAATCCTGAGGCGAAATAAAGCGAACAATTTAAAGCTCACATCTAGCTACGTATCTTATACGAATTAGACATGGCCGACAGCTGGTTCTTTGTAGATAAAAGGGATGTAAATATACGATGCTAGACGAATTTTTTTAGAGACCAACGGCCGTATACTGCAGTGTTGATTCCATCGCGAGTGCTGGCGGACCACCAGTAGATGAAGAAGAAGCGCCAGAAAGCACGAGCGGAAAAACGGGGTAGCTAGACTAGTAGCAGGGTCTTCATGGCCTCTGCAGTGTAAATAAAAGCCTTTTTTAACTACCTCAACGGAATCGAGTTTCCTCTACGGCTGCTCCACGCCATATATCCCACATATTTTGGTGCCGAAACCCGGGATAGACCTACCGACGGCTGCGAGTTGCCTGGAAGAAATGGACAAGCTCAAGGTGAAGCGAACTTCGCGACGATCCTTGAACAGCCGGATCATCAAGGAGGCAAGTGCCCTACTTCTAAATGACTCCGCGACGCGCGAGCAGCTCGATTCCATGTACGCGAGGCTTAAAACGAACAACGACGAGTTGAACAAGCTCAACAACGAATTGGAAAGCGTCATCACGGACGAGGACTTCGAATCCAAGTTCGACACCGTCTTAGAGTACGAGGACAACGCGACGCGAGTCCTTGCCGAGCTCCTAAGCCGGCGGAACCGCATTTCAAGCGCACAAGCAGACGAGGGATCGGCGTCGGCTACCCATGTGATCGCTACACCATCGGAGAGGACGGGGGGCCAAGCTGCCGATACTCACGATCGCGCCCTTTTCTGGGGATGTGTGTAAATGGACGGAGTTCTGGGGAGCAGTTTGTCCAGATTGTCCCCAACAACGTCACCCTAACTACGACGGAAAAATTCCACCATTTGCGACAATTTTTGAAAGGAGATGCTGCTTCAGCGGTGGCCGGTCTTCCAACGACTGAAGCGTGTTATAAGGACGCTGTAGACATGCTACAGAAGCGCTTCGGGGACAAGACTCGCCAAGAGCAGGAATACTTCGCAAGACTGCGTCAGCTGACTCCTGTTCGAGCATATGGTGACACAAGAGCCCTCCGACAACTCTACGACCACGTGCTCGTGAACATCAGAGGGCTGGAGTCACTGCGTGTTCAGCGGTCTTCATTTTCGTCGATGCTCTGCGACTTCATACTTAGAGCATTACCCCGAGACATCGTCGTTCTCTACCACCGTACCTGTGCCACACAAGGGGCGAGTAATACTACGGACCATGCTACAGACCCATCAGGGGCTCGACGGTCTACTGAAGCTCCTTTCAATCGAACTAGAGAGCCTCGAGAAGAGCGAGTACAAGAATAGCAGCGGACAAGACAGCAGCGGTCAGCATGCATCGAACCAGCCAGCCCGAAGGCACAGTTGGGACCAGCCGACTTCATCTGTTCTCCTGACGAGCCCCTATTGTGACCTTCAACGTTCCAGACAGATTTGTGTGTTCTGCGCATCGAGGCAGCACCCAACAGAAGCGTTTCCTAATGATATTTCTCTGACACAGAAGAAACAAGTGCTGTCCAACGATAAACGGTGCTTCACGTGTACGACAAAAGCACACAGGGCGCGTGACTGCAAACGAAGGGTCTCTTGCTTGAGGTGCAAAGGGCGCCATGCCTCAAGTATGTGTGATCCACGGAGGATTACTCGGAACTCGCACTAAGGGGTCATCAAAGACCATGCGAGCAAACCAAATGAATACGGAACTAAGAAGAAAAGCGCAAAGAAATCGGAACCAAGGAAGACATCAGCGGTTGTTGGTCTTGAAGAGGCAAGCTCCCCTGGCTGTCCAATACCGAGTGGAATCCCTGAGCACCATAATGCGAGTGCGCTTATTCAGGCGCCGTCCATCTTCTCGGAAAAGAGGGCCCACTCGGAGACAGCATTCTACGTGAACCGAAATCGGCTCATCCGACAGAAGGAGGCTGCACCACGTCAAGTTGAAGTTGAGAAGAGCATGGACCGGGCAGCATCACTAGAAGCCAAGATAGCCGAGTTGCAATCAAAGTTGCATCAGGATCAAATAGAGCGGCAATGTGAACCGAGTGAAAATGCGACCAAGATGAGTGAACTTCGATGCCTACTTTTGAGAAACTGGAACATAAACTGGAAGAAGTACTGAGGAAAGGTGATCAGGCAGACTTGGTGATTCAGTATCAGTCAAAAGTACAGAAATTGACAAGAGAGTTGCACGAGGTGCGGAAGCAACTACTTGCATCGGAAGAGAAGGTGCGAAAAACGTCACTCCTGATACCCAACATACAAGAAAAAGTGCTTGAGGAGCAACACCAGGCTGAATTGGTCCAAGGAAAGAAACAGCCAGAAGACATTGTGAAACGTCCGCATCAGCAGACAACAGGAAGTGAAGCCCCATTGGGTGGCCTGGAGAGCAGTCTACAGGAGTTGACCCAGGCAGTAGGAACCAACGAGCAGTTTCGCATGCAACACCAGGCTGTCATCCAGAGGCTGCGAGGGCATCTCTTGCAGCTTGCCAAAGAAGATGCATCTATCAATTTTACCGTGGACATCGGTGCCAAGACGGTAGAACTCCCTTACCAGGATGACATCCTAGACAGGAAGACCTTGCTGGACTGGCTTGGCAAAAAGCGCCTGCAGGTGGAAGAGTCGCAGCAGCTGAATGAGAGGCCTGTGGACCGAATTGCCTACTTCCGCGAGTTGGCTGCAAAGGAGGGCCTCAGTCTGCATGCCAAATGGAGGGACAAGTGTCGCGAAACTGAGTCAGCTTGTAGAGCAGACAGCTCATGATGATAAGACAAGTCAGCATCAACAACAACGGCATTTCGCAGAAATCATTCAGTGAAGAAGTTCGGGTGGTAACTTCTGTTCTTGCACTGTGGAACAACGAGGAGATCACGTAACAAAGCTTGCTCATACGTTCTAGCACCTGGAACTCCGTGATTAACTTCACTGCGCGGCCGGGAATGTTGATTCCATCGCGAGCGCTGGCGGACCACCAGTAGATGAAGAAGAAGCGCCAGAAAGCTCGAGAGGAGAAACGGGGTAGCTAGACTAGTAGCAGGGTCTTCATGGCCTCTGCAGTGTAAATAAAAGCCTTTTTTAACTACCTCGACGGAATCGAGTTTCCTCTACGGCTGCTCCACGCCATATATCCCACACAACAGACATGTCTAACGACAACTTTCGTGCTCGTCTATCACAAGTCTAACATATGTGGTACTGCCCACGCCGGTCTTCAAATGCGCAGTCAGGATACTGCGCTTCAGATATTCAACTCTCCACTCATGCACCAATATAATTAAATTTCTTTCCCCGGGTAACTGCATCGTAGGAACAATACTTAATCGTTTAATCAGTGCTGATTCAATATTTCAGTATGAGCAGTAAATAATGTCCAGGATACACATTTGCAACTTAGTAAGTCCCCTGTCCGTAGTCGGCGAACATATTTTGGTATATTTCTTTCTCTGCTTTTCTATCTTTTTCTCTCTTTCTCCTCTTTCTTTCTGTCTATTTTTCTCTTTCACTTTTTTTATATCTCTTTTCTTCTCTATGTTTCTCTCTTTGTAGTTCCCTCGCCTTTTGTTTTCTCTCTTCTTCTTCAGTTTCTCCCTTTCTATCTCTTTCTCTATCTCTGTCTATCTCTATACTAGTTCTCCACTCCCCTTTCCCTCCGCCTCTCCCCTATCCCTTCTCTCCCCCCCTTCCCTTGCAGGGTGCGTGCATGTTGTAGAGAAAAGCAGAGCGAATAATTTCCTCAGGAGCCCACTTCATTAGGATGGTCACTTAGCTAAGTGATACGAGCAATGGAGAGGTCAGCCAGAATGGTAAATTGCATTGGTGAGGTGTTTATCTTTACCGCCGTTGTAGTGTATAATTGGAAAAGGCCTTTACTTGATGCGTTCGCTTTATAGTTGAATGCGAATTCTTTAGTGCAATGTATTCGTCATTGTGTCTCGATACAATCAGAATGAGAGTATGAGTTCTCTGTCTGCATACCGAGCTGCCTCCAAGAGCCATACCTATGTTGAATAAATACCATGAAAAAAAAGCAGGATCGCTGGGAGTGGTTATGACGCTCGCCTTCGAATTGTGGATACGCGGGTTCGAGCCTCGCCAAGAGTTTTTTCGCCAAGAATTTCTATCTTTCTCGTTCTTTGTATATTTTGCTTTCTATTTCTTTCTCTCTCTTTCTGTCTTTCTTTCTCTCTCGTTGTACTTGTTCTCTCGCACATCAGAGTTGTTGCATCATACGCCAGAAAAATCGGCGCACATGTTCTGGTAGCGAAGCAGAAGGAGGACGAAAAGAGCACGTGCCGGTTCATGATCATGATAACTTTCTACGACACACGGCAAACCTCGAGCTTAGAAGCTCTGCCGAAAAAAAAACAGCTATTTTTTCTCGCACGCGGTCGGTCTCGGCGTCGAGCGTTTCGAGGGCCCCGGCGGGGGCCTTGAAGTTTGGAAACCAGGATTAATAATATCTGGGGTTTAACGTCGCAAAACCACGATATGATTATGAGAGACGCCGTAGTGGAGGGCTCCGGAAATTTCGACCATCTAGTGTTCTTTAACGTGCACTAACATTGCACAGTACACGGGGCCTCTACCATTTCGCCTCCAACAAAATGCGACCGCCGCGGCCGGGTTCGATAAAAAAAGAAAAAAAACAGGATTCGCCATAGTCACTTAACAGGCGAGCGGTACATTTTAGCACCCTCATGCAGTCGCCAATCCGCCTTGTTCTGCATGATGTGCTGCGTGCGCGCGCCTGTTCAATGTCGTGGAACGTTTACATAAGTAACGCCGTTGCCGCTGCCGTTCCCTCGTAAACGTAACGAGTTACCGTTACAGTTCCACCGATCCTGAATGGAACGCTGGCATTCCTCCGTTCCTCAGAAAAGGAACTAGTTCCTAGAACGTCGTTCCTTGGAACGCCGTTCCGTACAACACTGCTCGGTAGTTATCGTCTTCACATGATGCTTCACAAAAAATATTGCTACCAGCATTGTCGCTGCTCTACACCTGAAGGTGATGCGGTACTACGAAAACGGTAATACGCTTACGGATAAGGTAAGACTTTTCACCGGTATTTGTGCCATCTTGCGGAGGCTTTTCATTGAAGTTCTTGCAGTTAGACGGCAACCCGCTAGCTGGTCTCCAAGGAGAGCAGCGACACCCATCAAATACAAAAGTGTCAAGTAAACGAATGCCATTAACTTGTGTCGGAATGAAACTAATATACATTAAACAAGAAAAACACAACTTTCGGGATTCAAACATATATTTCATTAAAATAAACAAAGTTGGTCGAAGTTAACACATTTTCAAGCAAACACTTCTGTACATAGGTATTTGCAGCGTCATTATATACATCTATAATAGCAAATCTACAAATGTATCGAAGTATCTTAAGATACAATTTGGAAGTATCGTATCGGATACATTCATTCCTGCAGTATCTTGTATCTGTATCTCCAATACTTCTTGCCCGAGTATCTTGTATGGTATCGCGATACAATTTCAAAGTATATTTGCCCAGCCCTGTCTCCTTGAGTGCAAGGAACTTCCTTAATCTCGACGTTGTTGAGTCTTGAATATTGCTCGAGCTCGGAAACTTTCTTTGAGAGATTTTGGTTGTTCGTCAATAAGGCTTTGTTTTCAGCCTTTAAATCGCGGGGTTTCGGCACTTAGATTTTCGACGAGTTTGTTCAGGAAAGCCACACTAGTTTCCAAGCCGTCAATTTTTTTTGTTCAGTTCTACTACGTCTACACCTGCATTGCTGGCTTTTAGCAGGAATTTCCCAAATATATCGTCCAACAGACCTTCGGTCACATTAGCAATCTTCGATTCAAGTACCTCAACTTTCTTCGCGACTTCCGCATTTGTAGGCATTCTTAGTCAAATACACTGTAGAAGCTCAGTGAAACAACGCAAGAATCGCAGATCAAAATAACACAGAACCAACAGCAGTATCTGGCAGCAGCTACAGCAAACGTGGAATTATAAATCGACTATGATACATCAAGCGTATGACCGACTAACCTGCAGATGCAAACAGCGTTTGTCAGTACGTGTTCCTACTGCTGCAACCACTGACAGAATGAGGGGGCCGGATCCGTTGAGCGTATGATTATATCTTCTATCCAAGTGGGCTGGCGGCGCAAGCGCAGCGCTGGCTCCGACAGCAGCAGGGATGCTTGAATCCGTACACACGGCTACGGTCAGCGCGCTCGGCGGTTGATAAACCTGCAACACGTGGAACCTGCTGCTGATAGGTACGTGCCGATGTCTGGAAGGTGAAGAACCCGCCTGCAGATGCAAGCAGCGTTGGTCAGTACGTGTTCCTACTGCTGCAACCACTGCCAGAATGAGGTGCCGGATCCGTTGAGCGTATGATTATATCTTATTTCCAAGTGGGCTGGCGGGGCAAGCCCAGCGCTGGCTCCGACAGCAGCAGGGATGCTTGAATCTGTACACACGGCTACGGTCAGCGCGCTCGGCGGTTGATAAACCTGCAACACGTGGAACCTGCTGCTGATAGGTACGTGCCGATGTCTGGAAGGTGAAGAACCCGCCTGCAGATGCAAGCAGCGTTGGTCAGTACGTGTTCCTACTGCTGCAACCACTGCCAGAATGAGGTGCCGGATCCGTTGAGCGTGTGATTATATGTTCTTTCCAAGTGGGCTGGCGGCGCAAGCGCAGCGCTGGCTCCGACAGCAGCAGGGATGCTTGAATCCGTACACACGGCTACGGTCAGCGCGCTCGGCGGTTGATAAACATAGAACACGTGGAACCTGCTGCTGATAGGTACGTGCCGATGTCTGGAAGGTGAAGAACCCGCCTGCAGATGCAAACAGCGTTGGTCAGTACGTGTTCCTACTGCTGCAACCACTGCCAGAATGAGGTGCCGGATCTGTTGAGCGTATGATTATATCTTATTTCCAAGTGGGCTGGCGGGGCAAGCGCAGCGCTGGCTCCGACAGCAGCAGGGATGCTTGAATCCGTACACACACGGCTACGGTCAGCGCGCTCGGCGGTTGATAAACATAGAACACGTGGAACCCTGCTGCTGATAGGTACGTGCCGATGTCTGGAAGGTGAAGAACCCCGCCTGCAGATGCAAACAGCGTTGGTCAGTACGTTTTCCTACTGCTGCAACCACCTGCCAGAATGAGGTGCCGGATCCGTTGAGCGTATGATTATATCTTCTTTCCAAGTGGGCTGGCGGCGCAAGCGCAGCGCTGGCTCCAACAGCAGCAGCCACCTGTAGGTCTCAGAATGATC